>ML816745.1:116078-131695 GCA_009831015.1 Picea engelmannii | reverse complement strand
GCTCCAATTCCCTTCTTCCCCTACTATTTGCTTGCTCAAAATATGACTGTAAAACTTCCCCCATTGTCATACGAATTTCCTCTATTTTTTTTTCTTTCTCGAATTACTCTCTTCCCTAATATGGTTGTACTCATCCCCATGTTCCCAATAACTATGGGATGTGACTTATCATGCCCACTCTCTTACATAAATTCAATGATTGGGTTCTTCCACACTGAAGGGAAAATCATGGGGTTCACTCAAGACATTGAAATTGGGAAAATGAATTTGGGAAGCAAACTCATGGGTAAAACCTCCTTTCTAGACCCCTTCTCTTTTGTGGAAAACTCAACTCGCATCTATGTCCATGTCCCCTTAGCAATTGGAATCACATTTTATTTATTAAAATTTAGAAATACAGTTCGCATATACATCGCTTGACCACAACCATGTTGAGATATTGTAAATTCGAAGAATATTTTAATTATAATTGAGTTATTATCCTATAGATCAAATCCCCTTTTGTGGATTGATCATGTCGGGAATTATGTATGACCAAATCCCCTTTTGTGGATTGGTAAAAGAATATTTATATGGTGGTGTTTGTAAAGTTGGCCCCTAGGGTCTAATAAAGTGGTTTTAACCACTATTGAAAGAAGTTGGCCCTGCTTGGTGAAGAGACATAACCCTAGCACCTCCTCAAATAGTATTTATAAGTGAGGAGGACACCTCGTTTGTTCACTCACTCACTCACACTTTTAGTGCGAATATTTTTAAGGAAGTTGTAGTTACAAGAAGGAGAAGAGAGGTGCATGCTCAGTCTTTGGCTATTCTTGGTGGTTTGGTCTTTAGTCTTAGCATTGTATTGACAATCTATTATTGAGGAATGTTTTGTTGGCTTTTCTCCCCCATGAGGTTTTCCCAGGATAAAATGTTATGTACATTGTGATTGTGTTTCTTTCATTGATCCTACTTATGTTGTTATGCTCTAGTAAATTGAAAATAAATTAATAAACAACTCTAAATTTAACATGGTATCAGAGCTTCACTGAATAGAGAACCTTTCACTGGGTATCCAAAAACATCACTTTTGTCATAAAAAAAATTTAGAGTTTTTTATTGGAAAGGAATTTCTGACTAAACACCACCAAGGGAAGTGCACCCTAGCCTAGTGCATCACTTGGTAGATTGAGCACACCTTTTCAGTGGCTAGATCCTCCAAAAAGTCAAACCCTAGTTTTGACTAGTACTCGAAAACCAGAAAACTAGGAAACCAAAACCAGTACCAGATGTACCAGTCTAGAATTACGTAGGTCAAGTTTCAAGGGGTAAAACTTGAAATTTTTTAAAACATATAGCTCCATCCTACTCGCCTCATCCTAACACATCTCCTGGTAAGTTCATGTTCATTTCTGAGCAATTTCATTTTATAGTCATCTTCTTAGCTCCGGGTCAAGATGTTTGCAAGCACCAAGCTTGTTGACAAGTTAGAAGGTGTGGAAACTTCTGTGTATGGAAGTACAAAATTGGACTCATTCTTGAAGAGAATGACCTAGAAAAATTCATAAAATAAAATGTACCGGAACCCAAAGAAGATGCGGTGAAATAAAAGTACAAGAAGGATATGATTAGGGCCAAAAGCAACATTGCAGACTCTATTAAATATCACTTGATCCCTCAAGTATCTTCTAAAGATACTCCAAAAGAGATGTTTGATTCCCTAACCTGAGTGTATGAAGGAAATAACATTAACCAGAATATGAACTTGAGAATCCAACTCAAGAATACAAAGATGTTCAAAGGAGAAATAGTTCAATACTATTTCTCTAGGGTTACGCATTTCAAAGAATAGTTAGAATAAATTGGATACAACTTTGATGAAGATGAACTCATAATGAAAACTCTTAGTGGTCTCACAATACCTTGGGATGCCTTCATCTAAACCATATCTGCAAGAAAGGAGAAACTCCATTTTCACAGTCTATGGGAAGAATGTGTTCAAGAAGAAGCAAGAGTAGCCAACCGAGAAGCCGTACTATTAAGGGATAAATATCAAGCCCTAGATGCTCATGCTAAAGGAGGAAATAAAAGGTCTCACTTCCAAAAAGAGACCCACCTTCATATGGAATCTCATTCCCCAAGGATATTCACCCACTTCCATAAAGAATCTCACCCTCCAAGGAGATTCTAGAAATATCATAAGGGTCAAAGAAGAGAAAAATATTTCTCCTCTTATCAATTCTATCATTGTGATAATATGAGACACATTGCTAAGCATTTTCCTGCCAGAAGGGAAGAATACAAGAAGAAAAATAACAAAATACATCATGCCCATGAAGTTGAAGATGATGAGTCACCCACGAAGTTGACTAAAGAATAAATTGAAGAGTATGTTTTATTTTCCTCCCTCTCAGGATTCGTGACACCTGAAGAGGATACTTGGCTCATAGATAGTGGTGCCTCTAAGCACATGACAGGTCAAAGAGACATTCTCTGTAGCCTTGCAGAAAATAATTTTCCCTAGAAACTTTCACTCAGAGATGATTATCAATATCCTATCAAAGGAATGGGAGAATCCACCTACAAACTTGATCGAAGGAATATGATAAGAATGAAGGATGATGTACTATCTGTACCAAGTTTTAAAAATAACTTACTTTCTATCTCAGCTTTACATACGAAAGGTTTCAGGGTTGCATTCATAGATGGTGAAGTTCATATGTTCCCTAAAGGAGAAACGATAGAAGATGCAATTGTTATTGGACCATAAGTAGGTGGTTTGTACAAGTTAAAAGGTCACTCAGATGCAGCCTTGATTCACTCCACTGAGAGTCCTTCTGAACTTTGGCATATAATATTATCTCACAACAACTACAAATCCTTACCATATGTAAGAAAGGTAGTTACAGATCCACAAAAATTCAAGGTTGATCATGAAGGTGTATGCAAGGGATGTGCACAAGGAAAGAACATAAACAATCCTTTCACAAAGAGAAATAGTAAAGAAACTGGAATCTTGGAGATCATCCACTCATATGTATGTGGTTCAATTCCATCAAACTCTCTAAGTAGGTATGTATACTATGTGACATTTATTGATGATTATTGTCATAAGACTTGGTTTTATTTCTTGAAATCAAAAGATGAAGCACTGGAAAAGTTCAAGGAATTCAAATCCTTGGTAGAAAAACTTTCCGAAAGAAAAATCAAGATACTCAGGTCAGATAATGAAGGAGAGTACACCTCAAATGAATTTGGAATATTTTTTAAATATGTCAGGATTAAGAGGGAGATCACCACTCCCTACAATCCTCAACAAAATGGTGTAGCACAAAGAATAAATATAGCAATAATGTAAGTAGTGAAGACTATGATCCACAATCAAGATCTTCCAATGCAATTATGGGTTGAAGAAGAAAGAACAACAGTTTATGTCCAAATCATAATATACCATAGTTCACTTGGATTCAAAACCCCTGAAGAAATGTTCTCTGAAAAGAATCCAGAAGTAAGCCATCTGAAAATATTTGGTTGTCCAGTGTTTGTACACATTCTGAAAGAAAGGACAACTAAGTTGGACCCTTTAGGAAAGAAGGGAGTATTTGTTGGATACTGTGAGGTCTCTAAGCCCTTAATAATTTACATACCAGGTTACCATCATATTGAGATTGTAACCTTTGATGAAGAAGTTTCACTTAAAATATCAAGTAAATGCCAGCTTGAAGAAGTATATGAAGAAGAACATGTAGCTCCCAGAGTTGCAGAACCTGTGAAGAAAGTTACAATTAACCCTGATGATGAGATCCCATAAGATCATAATATGATAGAATCTCAAGAACCTCCCCATATGATTATCTCTCACAAGAGAAAGCCATATTGTGCAAGGGAAAATATTCAAGATGGAGAGAATTACGGTGCCCCAGAAGGAAGCATGAGACAAAGCAAGACACCTAATCCATTCTCTAGTTATATGTCGTTGATTTGTGATCTCATAGAAAAGGAACCTACTTGCTTTGAAGAATCCATTCATAAGAAAGAATGGGTGGATGACATGACAGAAGAATACCAATACATTATAAAAAATGATGTATGAGAAATAGTTCCCAGACCGAAGAACAAAGATGGGTATCTTCCAAATGGATATACAAGATAAAACATGATGCAGATGGAATTATTGAAAAACATAAAGAAATATTTGTAGCTCATGGATTTTCTCGAAAGGAAGGCATTGATTATGAAGAGACGTTTTCTCCTGTATCCAGATACACTTCTATTAGAACCATCATATCTCTTGCAGCCAAAATGAAGTGGAAGTTATAGTAGATCGATGTGAAAACAACCTTCTTAAATGGTGTTATTGAAGAAGAAGTGTATATAGAACAACCACAAGGGTTTGAAGTTGAATATAGAAAGACTCATGTGTACATATTGAAGAAAGATCTGTACGGATTGAAGCAAGCTCCCAGAGCTTGGTATGGCAGAATTGATAATTTCCTGACGAGCTTGGGATTTACCAAGAGTAAAGAGGATTCTAGCCTTTACTTCAAGGTTATGAATGATGGGCTAGTGATATTTATACAATATGTGGATGACTTATTATTAATAGGAGAAGACAATCTCATCACATATTGTAAGAAGAATCTCGCTGCAGAATTTGAGATGAAAGACCTAGCCATGATGCATTATTTCTTAGGTCTTGAATTTTGGTAGAGACCAAAGAAGATCTTCCTTAACCAAGGGAAGTATGTAGTTGAAATACTAAAGAGGTTTGACATGCTAGAATGTAAATCCATGAACACACCCATGGAAACAAATTTGAATCTCCTGGTTGATACTTAGTCAGAATTGGTTGATGCTACTATGTACAGACAAATTATTTGTTCGTTGATGTATCTGACAAATACCAAGCCAGTTATATGATTTTTTGTGAATACCTTGAGTCAATATCTAGTAGATCCTAGACATGTTCACCTTGTAGCCATAAAGCATGTGATGAGATAACTTAAAGGTACGTTGGATTATGGTCTCTGTTATACTGGAGTTCATGAAATCAAACTGGTTTCTTATACTGATTTAGATTGGGTTGGAAGTGTTTTTGATAGAAAGAGAAATTTAGGATGTTGTTTCGGTCTAGGATCAGCCATGACTTCATGGCAGAGTAGGAAGCAATCCAATATTTCTCTCAGCACGACAAAAGAGGAATACATTGCAGCATGTTCCACCATTTGTGAAGCCATATGGATTCAGAAGTTTTTGGTAGGTCTATTCAATCTGCAGATGGAATCCACCATGATTCTATGTGATAACTAGAGTTGCATAAAGATGACGGAGAACCCATTGTTCCATGATAAGTCAAAGAACATAGAAATTAAGTATCACTATATTCGTGATATGGTGTAGAGGGGAGCTATAAAGCTCCAATATGTTGGCACATATGAGCATGTTGCAGATGTGTTGACCAAGCCTTTGTCTCATGTAAAGTTTGAATACTTTCGAGACAAGCTTGGTTTTGTCTGAAAGAATCTCCCTCGAAAGGGGTAGTGATGCTAATGATACTATGGTATCCTGACCAACAACGGGTAGCTCTATTAGGATTTTATATCCTAGGCGATTGATCACCCATTGGAATATCCTAAAGGTCGAGTAAGGACGATCTATCAGAGTACATGTGCATGCATATGCCAGCTGTGGTGAGCAGTGGTAGATCTGTTAGGATTTTTCTATCCTAGGGAATATTTTGATTCCTAGGAAGATCTCAAAGGTATGGTAAGGACGTTCTATCAGAGTACCACATGGTAGCTCCATTAGGATTTTATATCCTAGGGAATCTTATGATTCCTGGGAAGATCCTGAAGGTCTGGTAAGGATGGTTTGTCAGAGTAACACCTAATGTTGTTGTTACACCTACCTCGTTTTATTTCCATATGATGATGATGTTTTTATATCAACCTCGTGTTGATGATGTTGTTGTTGTTGATGATTTTGTATCAGCCTTGTATTGATTATTGATGATGTTGTATCAGCCTCATGTCGATTTCCGTTGATGTTGTTGTTCCAACCTCGTGTTGTTGTTGATGACTTTGTATTAGCCTCGTGTTGATTGTTGATGATGTTGCATCAACCTTGTGTTGTTGTTGATGATGTTGTATCAGCCTCATGTTGTTGATGATGTTGTTGTATCAACCTCATGTTGTTGATGAGGATGTATCATCCTCATTTTGTTGATGTTTTTGTTATAGATTTATACTAATTGATGTTGATGTTTCAACTTCATACAAATGATGATGATGATGCTACTCCAGCTTCATGATGTGAACGATGATGATATTGATGATGATAAAAACTTTTGATGATTTCTATATATGCCAGTCAGTGTTCCAGATGTTGATGTTGGTGTTTCCCTCTCTCTCTCTCTCGATGATGTTGTATTGGGTTATTTCAGTAGAATACCCTTCTCATTAAGGGGGAATGTTGAAATATTGTAACTTTGAAGAATATTCTAATTATAATTGAGTTATTATGAGGGTTTCCCAAGATAAATTGTTTTGTACCTTGTGATTTTGTTTCTTTCATTGATCCTACTTATGTTGTTATGCTCTAGTAAATTGAAAAGAACTTAATAAACGTCTATAAATTTAACAAACCATACATTATATTTACATTAAAAATTAACTAAATTGGGGATTATAGCAGAGATGTGTTGAGGCCACAATAACATCCCTTTACTTTTTATTTTATAAGTGAAAGGAAATGTCCCCCCTACTAAAATTTTCATCCATAATGCCTAATCCTCTACTACTTGATCCTGATGTTAATTCCTTGTCTACCTTGAGGGAATTGGGGGTTTGATCTTAATTGATGCTTTTCTTGAATGAGTTTTTTGTTGATGATTTTTATTAGTGATAATTCAAATTATTGGCGTTGGAAGTCACTCCTGGATTGTAACAGGAGTAGAGATCAACGCCCATTAGTTTATGTCACGATTTGTTAAAAAGAGGGTGATTGAATGGAAGTAAACTCAAAACAATATCGCTCACTTAGAAAACTGGGCTGGAACAACAAGGACATGTGAGGTCTTGATTTAACTTAAGCCATTAAGTTGCATAGTGGTGAGTGAGTGAAATAAGAGAAAATGGAAAAGTCTCAGATATGATATCATCTCAGACTAGAGAAACTTCAAATTGAACCTCAAACATTGCAGAACTAATACAATCAAACATACATCATATAGTTACAACAACACCCAGCTGGATCAGCCATGCTCGGGCTCTTAAAATTAAGAAGAAAAAGGAAAGGAGGAGGCTGGCCACCATTAAACAAGAAATCTCAAAACATCAATCTATATCCAGAGAAATAGAGGTTATGTTAAATCTTTACAGTCGGGAGCTTAGCTCTACCATCGATCCCTTACAAAAATGTAAAAATTGCCTACATATACCCAAAACCAATAACAATAGCAAAAACAAGACTTATCATTAAAAACATTATGTTTGCATGTTTACTAGCAGACTACACCTGCAGTCTCTGGATGGTCGTGTGCTTGTGTCAGATGCAACTAGGTTCCTGTAAACCCTGCAAAAGAATTGACCTGTCTCAGGTCCCTTTTTGGACTTTCCATTTATGGTGGAGGCGATGTCTAACCATCGCCAACTGCCTCAATAACTACTTCCTTGGGATTGGGAATAGCTCAGTAAACTTTGCACTCTTGGGATGTAGAAGCCCTCTCGCGCTACCACCTGGATCGACTGAAACAGCCTAATGGTAAGGCGTGGAGGCCAGTGTGAAGACTGAGGCACATGGTTGGAAGTGGTGGATAAGTGATGACAAGGCAAGGATGAGGGGGACAACGAATGAGGAGGTGGTGGGACATGACTGGTCGAGGGAGGACGTCTCGCTTATGAAAGAGTGATGTGGAAAGGAAAAGGGACAGGTGTCAGAAGGAAAGATGTTGAAAGAAGAATAAGGTGGGCCAATATGGTGTTGAATGGAGGTGAGATATGGAGTGGAAGACAGATGGCGGGAGATGAAAGGTGGAGGCAGTTATGAGGAGATGATAGGGGGATTCACACACAACTGCCCATTCCAGACCCCCCCCCCCTTATTAAAGGTAGAAAAGAAAAGGGGGTCCAGAATCCAACCTTGATTGTAGATCTGAGCTCCCAGATCCAAGCCGTTGAGAGATGCACGCTCAATTCTGGACCCCCCCTCCGCGTTAAAGGTAGAATGGTGGGGGGGCTTCGGAATCCAACTCTGACCGTAGATCTGGGCGCGCAGATTCTGGCTGCCCAGATTTGCCTGTTTCTTAGAGAAACACACATTTGCATCCCAAACTTAGGGTAAGTGGGTTTTATCCTAATTCTTTTCATTTTTCCACCCAAAGGGGCCTGTCTCTTAGGAAAACACCCCCTTTACAGGAATTGGTGATAACATCAGGCTCCATGGGGGATAGAGTCATCCCTGTGATGCTCTAAGGACTCATTTGCAGTTTTAGTGCCTTGTTGTTGGGCTATGGAGTCATTTATTAAGCTGAAAATAAACATAAGACAATATTTAGAAAAACAGAGGAGCCATTTAAGGCTCAGAAAAAACATTTCTTCAGGAAATGCCCATTTACTAGGCCATTAAAAACTTATTCGCCCTCCAAATCCTACAACCTGTAAGTGTTGTTCGAGAATACTTCAGAGATTTTGAAGGGCCCAATCCAGAGGGCATCAAACTTGTTGTGTTTGCCTCTATCCTGCCTGGGTGCATCCCAATTAAGCACCAAATCTCCCATCTCGAATTCCTTCTTCCTGACCTTCTTGTCAAAGGCCTGCTTGATCTTCTGCTAATGATTGTAAGTTCTGCCCATTACCTGCTCCCTGATCTGTTGTAGTTCCACCACTTGATGAATTCTTCTGACCATATGGTCCGGCTCTCCTTCATGATCCTGAAAGAATTTCGCTACAGGTAACGCGAGCTGAGTGGGAAAAACAACCTCCATCCCATAAACAAGTTGAAAAGGTGAGGTGCCCATGAACTTCTTCGTTGTCACTCGATAGACCCATAGGGTGAATTTGAGCTTTGAATCCCAGGCCCTCTTATTGTCTTCCAATAATCTTTTAATGAGATTTATTAGGCTTTTATTGGAGGATTATGCTAGTCCATTTCCTTGAGGATAATAGGGAGTGGAGTGAATTAGGGAAATATCGAACTTCTCACAGAACTTAACCAAGGGATTAGACTTGAAAGAAGCAACATTATCGGTGACAATTCTGCTGGGACAGCCAAATCTGGCTATGATGTCCTCCAGAAAGCTGATAATTACCTTGTGTTAAGCACTCTTGGTGGGGACAACCTCTATCCACTAGGTGAGGTAGTCCGTTGCAGTCAGGATCCATCTGTGTTGGCCACTTGAAGGAGGATGGATTTCTCCAATGAAATCCAACCCCCACTGTTGAAAGGGTGTTGAAGCTACTACAGGGTTTAGTGGTAGATATTTGAGCTGTTGCTTTCCTGAGAACCTTTGGCATTTGATGCAAGATCTGATTTCTCTGAAGATACCAGTGAATAAGTTGGGACAATACTACCCAGCCCTGAGAATTTGGTGGGCTGTGGTCTTATAGAAATGATTCTCTCCACAAAGGCTGCTGTGGAAATCAAATGTAAATTTCTGGGCTTTCTATGGATTCAGACACCTCAGAAACACCCCTAGAGGGTCTCTCCAGTACAAGACATGGTCAATAAGGAAATACTTGACGGCCTTGAGCTTTAAATCTCTTGCCTTTCCTTTTCCC
This sequence comes from Picea engelmannii, assembly GCA_009831015.1. Lineage (NCBI taxonomy): Eukaryota > Viridiplantae > Streptophyta > Pinopsida > Pinales > Pinaceae > Picea > Picea engelmannii. The sequence goes on along the minus strand of ML816745.1, from coordinate 121,940 downwards.
ATTCCATCAGGAGGCTTCAACTCTTGCAGAAAGTACAAAATGTTTCTGTACCAGGTGCATTCTGCTAGTGATAAGCCACTCTGAGAGCTTTTTCTAGGTGACTCAACTTGCTGATTTTCTGAGCAAGCATTGATGAAGCTAACCCCCAAATCCTTGCAGTTGGATTCAGCCAGCAGCTTGGCTAAACCCTGCCCTTTAACCAACTTAGTGGGATTAATCTCCAGGTCAAACTCCAGGATCTTGGCAATCCATTTACCTCTTCTCCCATCTATGTCAGGATGTATAAGGATGTCCTTCACAGAGGATGAAGGAACGTATGTAGTCACTCTTGAGTGCAAGACATAGACTCTGAAATCTTTGAGAGATTTCACTAAGGAATAGGCCTTCTTCTCCATGATCTCGTACCCAATTTATGCATCTCTCAATGCCTTACTAAAGAAGGAAATAGGTTGCTCTCACCCTTCGCCATTTTTCTGCAATACGACCGCTGCTACTGTATCAAAAGAAGCAAAAGAAAAAATCAGGAAATCCTTGGAATAATCAGGACTGATCAACACAGGTGCCTCAGTCAATGCCTTCTTTATTTGGACAAAATATTTCCTGGGTTCAATAGTCCATTTTACTTCATTTCCCCTTCTGAACATGGTTGTGATGTGTTTCACCAACTCAGCAAAATTTGAGGTGAACCGCCTCAAAAACTTAATCTTCCCTAGAAAAGCCTGGACCTCCTTTCTAAACCTGGGAAGTGACAGGGTCTGAATTGCCTCTACCCTACTAGGATCAATTCTTACTCCCTCTGCTGATACTATATGGCCTAACAACTTCCCCTCCTCCATAGCAAATAAATATTTCTTGGGATTTAAGGATAGGCCAAAACTTTGACATTTCAAGAAGACTTTCCTCAAGTGACAACAATGCTCTTTATCAGACCTGGAGAAAACTATGATGTCATCCAGATAGATCACCACAAATTGATATTTCTCCCTGATGGAGGCTATGTCCATGGCTCGCTGAAATGTTTCTCCTGCATTCATTAATCCAAAAGGCATCTTGGCATACATGAATGTGCCCCAAGGAGTGATGAAGGCCATTTTTTCTCTGTCTTCAGGCATGACTGATATCTGATTATAGCTAGAAAAACCATCAATCATGGATATCCTAGATGCACCAGTTACCCTCTACAATATGTGTTCCATCCTGGGCAAGGGATAGTTATCTTTCTTTGATCTCCTGTTTAGGTTCCTAAAATCAACACAGAGCCTGATTTCTCCACTTTTCTTCCTCACCGGGACCAAATTGGCCACCCATTCAGAATATCTCAAGGGGACAATGATTTGGGCATCTAACAACTTCTTCACTTCTCTCTCCATTATAGGAAGCAACATGGGATTTATTTGTCTTAGCTTCTGCCTAAATGGATTAGCCTCTTTCTTTAGTGGGATCTTGTGCTCAATGACAGATGTGTCATATGTCTTGAGGTCTTCATATGTCCATGCAAACACATCAGCAAATTCTTTTAATAACTCGGTATATTCGGCCCTCTTCCCTTGGGTCAGGTTGCTTGACAACTTGACAAACTTAGGCTCCTCCTGTGTGCCAATGTTGCACTCAACTATATCAACATCTCCTCTTGAAATCCTACCCTTTACTGCCACATCATTCCCATCGAACAATCTTTCTAAAGGGATTAATCGTTTAGGAATGTGATTGTTGGGCAACTGAACAATATGGTGATTGCCAATTTTATTTAAAAATACTTCAGGGTGAGGGTCACCTTCAAGATCAGGGTCCTGATCAATTTGCAATGCAGAAAATTCGTCGACGGACTGGAGAATTTTTTTGATTTCAAGATCATCTTCAAATACCTTCCAATGCTTGATATTGTCCGGAACAGATGGCATGTATCTTATCTCGACCCCATATTTGATCTTAGGTGGCAGAGGGATCTTGAATAAAATAGCTAAGATGGCTAAGGAATCGAACAAAGTATTTTCCTCTCTAGGAATAAAAGAAATGTTGAATTCCTAGAAGAAATTATCAATCAGGTCCCATACCTCATTTCTGTAACTTCTGAGCCGAGGATGCTTAGCCCGATAAGCATTTCTGACTTGCTGTATTATCAAATCAACATCTCTGAACACTGCTATCTCCTTAATTCCCATTTCTTTTGCATCCCTCATGTCCAGGACAAGAGCTTCATATTCTACCACATCGTTGGTAGTTTCAAATTCCATCTTGTATGACAGGGATATAGTTTCCTGACAAGGTGACACAAAAACCACTCTAGCGCCAGTGCCTACGCTAGAAGAAGCTCCGTTGAAGAACATCTTCCAAACATAGGTGGTTGGAGGAGGTATATCATGATTAAAAATGGGTTGCTTTCTAATCTGTAAAGGGGCTTTAGGAGTCTCAGTGATCTGCAATAAACTAGACCCCAAATCAGTGTCAAGTGAAAAGATGGGATGATTGGTGGAGTTTTCTTCGTCACTAACAATGTAGGCCAACTGAGCTTCTCTATACAACCTCCTGTGTTCCCCTCTGAATAATGGAATGGTGGCATATGTGAGATCTATCTATAATGTTCCCCCAAGTCTTTTAATCTAAGATCTTGACAACAACATGACAAACTTGGGGGGAACATCAGCTACCACAATATCCATGACCACACTCTTCATTGGCAGTTGAAATAAAGAGACCACCAAGTCTTTGATGAATACAAGACATTACACCCTCCTTGAATCAAAGGAGTACAAATCATGATAATCCTTTTTCACTTCCAATCCCAATTGTTTCATGATTATTTTGGGCATAAGGTTGTGGGAAGTTCCTGAATCCATGAGGCAATTATGCAACACTTTATCGTGTATGTTCAGGGATGTGTAGAAGGGAGGGGATGAATCATCTCTGTCTTCTACCATGGGGCCTAGGACGACTGCTGGATTTTCATCTTGAAGTTTTATTGAGTCTGTGGTAGGCTGAGGGGACTCAGATTGTAGCAGCTTGGAGAGGGATCTTTTGAAATCTTCATTTTTAACTAGCTCTGAGAGGGGTACGGGAATTCTAATCTTTTGAATTTCATGCTCAAAACTAAAGGAGGAAATAGGCTTAGGAGCTTCCCTTACCTCATAGATAGGTTCTTTGGTTGCTGGCAGAGTATTCTGAGCTTTCTTTTCTTTAGTAGTGATTGTTGCAGATTTAGCAGGACTTTTTGCTATGAGGGTCTGATCCTAGCTATCAAAATTTCCTTCTTTCTTCTTTGACCGGAGATGATATATGTTAGGAGTGTTGTTGGCCCTTTCCTATTTACCCAACTCATTAACTTGACTGTTCATAAGGTATTTTTCATATATGGATTGAGTCAAATGGGGAAAAGGGAAAGTGTCTTCAATACAGTGAATTTCAGGATCGAGCTCATCTATCTCCCCTCCTTCCTCATGAACAACTAGGTTATTTTGGAGGGGGGTTTGGATCCTCTTCTCATCTCTATCTTTTCCCCTTTGTTCCCTTGGAAAAGCTTGTGGCACATTTTTACCAGGCCTCCTGAAGCCTCTGTTATCATTATTTTGGGGATTTCTGTACATGGGCTTCCCTTCTAACTCCCACCTTTCCATTCTAGCCGAAAGTGATTTTAGCATTCTAGTTACCTCGTCCATATGAAGGGGGAGGGGAGAGGAATTGGATGGGGAGGCTTCAGGTCTTTTCCTGGATATGTCTCTATCAGCCTTATTCCTGAGTCGGTCAACAACTAGTATATTAGATTCTACTTCCACGACTGCATCCTACATGTGAGCCAGAGTAGTGGCTCTCCTTTCCCTCAACAGAAGGCAGAAATCGGGCTCAAAAGTGATAGCATAAGTTATTTTAGCAAAGGCTTCTGAGGGATTTATCTCAGCGGGGATTTTATTATACATTTTATTGAATCTCCGGGAGAAGTCAGAGACAGACTCTCCTTCCCTTCTCTTCAAAGACCCAAACTTTGTCATGTAATACATGAATTCTTTTTTGTCTCCCCATTGTCTAAAAAAGGAATTATCCAAAGCCTCAATCCCATCGATAGATCTAGGAGGTAAGGCCCTAAACCACTTTCTAGCCTCACCTTCAAGGCTATGGATGAAAATCCTCATCCATACGTCTGCATGCATGATAACATGATCATCTGTGAAGATGTAAAAGGCTTCAAGGTGTTCTTCTGTAGCTATGTCCCCTTCACCTGTAAACTTGGGTAGCTGTTTAAGGTAGCCATCTGCTGGAAGGGCATTGAGAGGCTGAGGTAACACAAGGGGAGCATACCTAGCAGCTATTATAGCCTCTATTCTGGTCATGGGGGGATTTTCTCCTGCCATAGGAATATTAGGCGGAGGAGAACTTGGAGGAGAAGGAGCTCAAACAGGGAATACTAGGAATGCACTACCAGGTGGAAGGGGAAACAATGGGGGATGCAAAGAGAAGGCTAAAGGGCTTGAGTCAGAAGGCGCTTCTCTCTGTGCAATAGAAGAAATAGTAACAAGAGGAGGGGTGGTGAAATTTTTTGCAGTCCAAGGTCTGTGCCAAGGTACAACTTCAAGAGAGAGGGGAGTGACAAGGATTTCACCCTCCAATCCTAGACCAAGAGGATAAAACTCAACAGGAACACTCCCGAAATTTAGGAAACGGGAAACTTCAGAAATAGGTCTGCTAGAAAGTTGAGAAGAAGAAAATGGAGTTCCTATAGAAGGAGATGGAAAATTACCTAGTTCGGCGGTGGAATTTTCTCCTTGAGAGAACTTCCCTTTTCTGATAATCACCTCTGGATCATCTTCAGACGTAGCTAGAGGAAGCTATGGATGGGACCACGTGTGTCTACCTCTGGAAGTTACAATTAACACAACAGGTTCACCCCAGTGGAGTCGTCACAATGGAGTTGCTAGGTGCACAGTAGCAATATTCAAGGGTTCTGATGCCTGATGCACCTTCAGAATCAGAGGCTCAATGTCGTTCAATCCCAGGGAAAATTTTCAACTTCGTCCCCGACAATGATGCCCAGAATGTTGGCATTGGAAGTCACTCTTGGATTGCAGCAGGAGAAGAGCCTGATGCCCATCAGTTTATGTCATGATTTGTTAAAAAGAGGGTGATCGAATGGAGGTAAACTTAGAACAATATCGCTCACTCAGAAAACTGGGCTGGAACAACAAGGACATGTGAGGTCTTGATTTAACTTAAGCCAATAAGTTGCATAGCGGTGAGTAAGTGAAAGAAGAGAAAAGGGAAAAGTCTCAGATTTGAGATCATCTCAGACTAGAGAAACTTCAAATTGAACCTCAAACGTTGCAGAACTAATACAATCAAACATACATCATATAGTTACAATAACACCCAGCTGGATCATCCATGCCCAGGCTCTTAATATTCAAAAGAAAAAGGAAAGGAAGAGGCTGGCCACCATAAAACATGAAATCTCAAAACATCAGTCTATATCCAGAGAACCAGAGGCTTTGTTAAAGCTTTACAGGTGGGATCTTAGCTCTACCATTGACCCCTTACAAAAATGGAAAAATTGCCTACATATACCCAAAACCAATAACATCAGCAAAAATGAGACTTATCATTAAAAACATTACGTCTGCATGTTTACTAGCAGACTGCACCTGCAGTCTCTAGATGGTCGTGCGCTTGTGTCAGACGCAACCAGGTTCCTAGCAACCCTGCAAAAGAATTGACCTGTCTCAGGTCCCTTTATGGACTTTCCATTTATGGTGGAGATGATGTCTAACCACTGCCAACTACCTCAATAACTTCTTCCTTGGGATTGGAAATGACCCGGTCAACTTTGCACTCTTGGGATGTGGAATCCCTCTCGCGTTGTCACCTGGATCGGCTAAA
>ML816745.1:99656-111842 GCA_009831015.1 Picea engelmannii | reverse complement strand
TAAAGAAAATAATTACAAAATAAGAAAGTGTCAGGTCGGCCCTAATGTTAAAAGGAAGTGACATAAATGGTATAAATAAATATCATTATACATTCATTTGATACAATTCGAATTTCAGAGTGAAGAAGAAGTAAAAGAAGGCCAGATTTCAAGGGAGGATGAAGTCTTTTGGTGATGTGTTCTATGGTATGTTATTTTCAGGTCACCTTACCATTTTTGCTATAACGTTTTTTCTAGAATGATTCAGATGGTGAAAAAGCTATGGTATTGAGAAGACATATCAAGGTACCTCTGGTAAAAAGTTCAGCTCTTGATTCGCTATAATTATGGAGATACAGTATGTGGAATATAGGGTTTGTGACCAGTCCTGAAACTAGTCAATAAACAGGTGTTATGGGTAAAACAATCATAACGTTTTCATACCGACTCCAACTGAAGTGGGACCACTTCCATTGGAAATAGTACAGACTTTAGTTTCTTGTGTGCGAGTTTCAGAATTAGATGTTAAATATTGAGCGCGGGGCATGTTGTACAATTTGGGTCTTCTGAACAGACCAGAATTGAATAAAGTCTACCATTCTTTCTATAACCTCTTTTTGGGGGGGATTCAAGGAGTGAAAATTAGAGGAGTTTCAGAGAATACATTGAGTAACATTATATACAGGATCAGAGTACTCCAAGAGTTTAATAATTGCAGAAATTTAAGAAGTCTCAGAAAGCATTATCAGGCTCTATGTGATGATTGGTTGATGGTGATGATTTAATGTAAAGTTTTATTATCTCTCATATATTATTGGGTGGAAGGAAGGGGCAAGGATAGAGAGTTCAAATATCTCTTGATATTGGAGGATTGTATCTTCCTCTTGGAGGTTTATCCCTTCCTTTACATTTGGAAGTTGTAGCTACCTTTGGAAGTCATTACTTCCCTTGAACAAAAACTATTGATTATTTCTCATATATTGTGCATGGTGTATTGTGGTGTAATTGTGTAACTCTTATACTATTGTTCATTGCTCATTGTATATAATTGAATGGTTTAAGTATAAGTTGAAAAAGGTTTTTAAATTGTACTGGATACTGATTCACCCCCCTCTTAGTATCAACAGTGATGACCAGGAAGGGATGAGGGGGACATCGAATGAGGAGGTGGTGGGACATGATTGGTCGAGGGAGGATGCGTCACTTATGACAGAGTGATGTGGAAAGGAAAAGGGACAGGTTTCATAAGGCAAGATGTTGAAATGAGAATAAGGTAGGCCAGGATGGCATTGAATGGAGGAGATATATGGAGTGGAATACATATGGAGAGAGATGAAAGGTGGAGGCAATTATGAGGAGATGATAGGGGGACTCACACACAGCCGCCCATTCCGGACCCCCCCCCCCTTATTAAAGGTAGAAAAGAAAAGGGGGTCTGGAATACAACCTTGATCATAGATCCGGGCTCCCAGATCCAAGTCATTGAGAGATGTGCACTCAATTACTCACCTACCTGTCCACGTTAAAGGTAGAATGGCGTGGGGGCTCTGGAATCCAACTTTGACCGTAGATCTGGGTGGGCAGATTCTGGCTACCTAGATTTGCTTGTTGCTTAGTGAAACGCGTGTTTGCACCCCAAACTTAGGGTAAGTGGGTTTTATCCCACTTATTTTCATTTTTCCACCCAAAGGGGCTCGTCTCTTAGGAAAACACCCACTTTACAGGAATTGGTGATAACACAAATTATGCATCCTCCTTCTTGCATGTGGTACTTTATGTCTTTATTTTTATGATTTCTCATGCAGATCCTGCTCTTGTATTTCAAACTCTAAGTTTGAATCATAAAATAAATAATACTTCTTTTTAATTGAAACTTGGAACATGCAGTAACAAGACACTTATATATATCCACCCATGATTATTGTTGAGGAAACCCAACTCTCATTTATAATTTTATTTGAAGGAAGGGAATACAATGTTTATGGCATATTAGCAAGTTTCATTTTGATCACATGACTGATCTCAATTTTTTAATTGTAGGAGCAGGTTCGTAGGGCCGCTTCATTTATGTGAATGCTCGAGCCTTGAAATGTGTAAGGTACCATATATAGTATAATATGCAGAAACATGAATATTCAGTAGATATCAATGGAACGACAAAATATTGAGAAGAGAAATACCATAAATAATACCTTTGTTCAAAGAAAGCAATGTTCACTTGCCTCCTCGAGGGGGAAACCTCCAATAGGGAAAAGATATACTATAATAATTCTCAAAACAAGATTTCTCATGCCTCCTACTCTTATTTATACTAATTCTATCTTCTAAAGAACATTCTATAGGAATATCTTTCTAGAAGCAAAATCTTCTATTAGATTTTCTTGCATTGACTTGTTCACATTTATTAAATGCACCTTACTAACAAATGTCGACCTTTATTACATGTATTTAGGCATTATTAACTAACGTCATCATTTATTACATGGAAAATAAATTATTTTATCTACGTGAGGGGTTAGTTCCCTAACATGCCCTCCCCCTTGAAAACTATCCTTGTCCTCAAGGAGTAATATGAGGAAAGTGCTACAGAATGGTAGTCGGTTTTGTTTTGGCCGCAACAACCCCCAAACTAAAATTTTAATCATATTACCTAATCCTTTACTGCTTGAACCTGATGTTATTTATTTTCCTGCTTTGAGGGAGTTGAGGTTTGGTATTGACTGATGATTGTTTTGATGGATGTTTATTATCTCTTTTGATCCTATGATTTCAAATGTCTTCATGATTCTTAGTTTACCTATGATGTTTTGTTGACATTCGTATGAGTGGTTGACACATTTTCTTCCTACCTTATACCATTTAACAAATGTTTAATTATTTTATGTGGATGTAAGGTTTGATGAGCTATTACATGTATTGAATAAGTTTGATATAGGTTATTAATCATTTCCCCTGGTGACTTATTCAAATCTTGTTAGCATATGGTGCTTAACATATTCATCTTTATACTCTCATATATTTGACAACTCCTAACTTGATTCATAAGGTCACTAATCCTTTCCATGTGTTGGATATTAGATGCATGCAACTATCATGATATTTATTTAATCTATATCATAGATGATTTCCTTCGATAAACCTCTCCTCTTAATGTTCTTCAAAATCTAGACTTATTCATGAGTTTTCTTAAAGGAAAGGAAATATAGTGTTTATGATATATTGGTGAATGTCCTCTTAATCACATAATTGACTTTGCATCCTTTTGTGGTTGTTGGGATAGGTTATCATGATATACTTTCTTCATGATTGCTCTAGCCTCGAGATGCATGTGGGGGAATCCTTTGATATTCTTCCCCTTTTATCCTTCCCTTTATTTATTGATATTTCCCTCTATTTTATTATATTATTTTATCTAAATAAACCTCATATTTATATTCTTCTAGTCAATATATTTCCAACGGCTTTAACCATACTTAAATCCGAGTTCTAGAACAAAATTTATGTTCTTCTAAAGTTTCAAGGTTTTCATCCACCATTTCCACTTCACTGCCACATGGCATCCATGTGGCCCCTTGTCATTGGTTCCATATGACATGGAATTAACATGGATGTTGAAATGTAACCTACCACCTATCCCATTGGGCCCACATTTAATATTATATCTCTCTTCATTGTCAAAATTCATCCATTCCAAAATGCTACAGATCATGCTAATCAATTTTCCCAATGAAGATCATCTCCTTCTAACCCGACCAATTTTCCTAACCTGATCAGCTCCCTTATAATCCAATCCTTCCAAACCGGTCATTTTTTCCGATGATCATCATCACCTTTTGACCTGACCATTTCTTCTCAATCCGATCATCTCCCTTTCGATCATATCTTCCGACCTAACCAATTTTTTCGACCTGGCCAACTCTTCTTGAAATACCATTCAGGTAGCATTTTTTAAACAACCTTATCTTGGGCTACAAGTGTTATAATTGAGCCCATGACACCTCATTGGAAGCGTATAGAACATAGGAATGAAATGATATAGGTATTCAAGTCAAACAAGTAATAAAAATTTCATAAATTTCTTAGAACATCAGGCCATGAATTTGTGGGGGAAATGGACTGTCTAGACTTTAGACAGTGATATTTAGAGATATGAGCAACAAAATCAGGCCCAATATAGCTTGATGGAAAGATAAAGTAGAGAAGAACAATCTATGTTATCAAATGTAGCATATTGAGGTCATAAATGGTCCAAAAATTCAAAACAAAGATAAAACCTAAATTTGGGTGAAGAATCGGAGATGCATACTTCAAATAATCATATCTCCATATATGGGAGACAAAATCAAACCAGAAAGGGATCAATGGAAATGTGAGATAGAGGAGAACAACAAAAAATGATCTTGTTCAATATACCATAGACAACAATACCGAGAACAACCCAAGAAATTGAGAAAATGACCCTACAGGAAGAGTGAATAATAAATTTAAATAGATATCATTTGTAAACTACCATAGGGAGAATGTAACCACCCATGAGTCTCTTTAGATCCCATTTATAACTCCCACATCTACATTTTCTAAATGAAAAATAATTTGGAAATTTAAAAAAGACAAAATTAGGGGAAAAACAAATGAATGGTCATGAGAGTTGAAGAGTCTCTCTCTTGTTTCATAAAAGAGATCTAGTTGAATGGAATGACAAATTTTCCATTTGTAACAACAGATGTGTTCACACAAGGGTAGACCCAAGGTTCAACTCTAACAACACACCAAAAAAACCCTAACTACTGGCCCTTTCGGCAACACCTGCGAAGTAGGCGAAGTCTCACCCGAGGTAGAAGCAGGGGAAGTTACAGGACTCAGGCATCTGTAACCAAGCTGGGGCACATATATGTGATAATAACACTTCACAAAATATTATAACAACACTTAGAAGGTGGCATGCATTAATTCATTAGCTTTATTAACATCGTAGAACAAACCCTAAGATAGATCGACACAATAACAATAGAGATTAAGAACTATGATCGTTTAACACATAGCACTGAGTTATATCAAACATTCATTCATTCTTAACACAACTAAGCATTCATCATCAACAGATCTATCTAATATACATAATAAGAAAATCACTGAGCAAATCCATAACATAACCAACAAAGCTCAAAGCAAACCAAAGACACAAGATATACATGGTTCACCCCAGTGTGGGGCTACGTCCACCAACTACTTCATATTCTTTATTATTGTTCAATATCTTACATTCATCTTCTCCTGTGCACTAACCCACAGAGCCAAGCTTCACACCAGACAGGAGATCTGTGCACTGTGTACTAGATCCTCTTTCCAAAAACTAGGTCAAAGCACATAGCCAACTTCTCTATTGAGCACAAAGCCTTACATATGCATTCTATTGTACAAAGAAACTCAGAACTACTTTCACTTAGCCTATTTTTCCACTATTCTCTTCATCCCTTTCTACATTACATTCTTACTTATTTATACTTGTATAATAAGGCCTAATCATGGGTAAGCCCATGGGCCGACATCCCATAACTCATTATAAAAACCCTAAGGAACCCCTTGTTGGGTCCACATAGCTTGGAAAATAAGTGAGATATGTGATCTCACCTCTGCCTAGGCACTCCATCTTCGACAAGCCTGTTGAAGTCCAAAAGTGGTCCAAATCTAACAAAGGTTTCCTCAAAACTTGGTCGAGGGACAACAGGCCCCCAACACTCACTTGTGACTCATCCTGAGTCACTAAGGTCTAGTCAATGTCTCTTCGAAGGCCTCAAGCTTCAATCGAGATTCCTTGACTTGCTGCTTCGCTTGAGCCTCTTGCTCAGCGAGCTCTTGGATCATTTTCTTTGTAACAAACCCTTCCATGCATTGTTATGTTGTCGCAACCACTTGATCCAATTGCAAGCCTTGTCCTTCAATTTCTTCAAACACCTTGCATGCTTCATCCTACGCAGGTTGTAGTTTCTACATGACTTCCATTACCATGCCTTGGAAGGAAGTAATATGTTTCTATACCGCGTGTTGTTCCGTAGACCTCTTCATTATTTCAACTACGGTGAGAAACTTCATCTGTGCATGCACAGAGAATGCTTGTTAATGTGCCTATTGTAACCGTGCCTCCAATTTCCTTAGCTCTGTATCTTCTCCGAGGCGTTCATATGTCTGTGTGCTTCTATCGGTCAGTTGTTTGCACTCTGAGGTGAGGGCCCTTATCCTTACTACTACGTTCTTAGTGGCTTCCTCCCTCTGGTCATGCACCTCCTACAGGGTTCTCGGTATTGATTGGATCTCCAACTCCGTTATCCTCACTTGATGCTACTGGATGGTCTCAACGAACTTCACCACTTGAACCTCGACCGAATCTGGTTCCTCCTATGCTAAGTCTAGCATAGAGCGACATGATTTATTCACTTCTTCTTTAATCATAGCTCGTTCTATGAGAATCTGCTCATTTTCTCTCTGTAGCTTCGCTTTGTCCTCCTATAGAATCATCTGAAACTCTTCTTTCTCATTTTCATAGGAGGTTACACAGTACCATGCTACTCGTAATTGTTCTAAGACTTCCTCTTTCTCTTGTTTCAAGGATTTTGTAGCCTTCTCCTTTTCTTCTTGGAATTTATGAAGTCGAGCCTCTGTCGCATCTGCATGTCTTCTTAATTGGGCTGGTTCATCCCCCAATTCTACAACCTGTGATGAAGAAGGAACAATAGGTATTCCATGGATCAATTGAATATCTTGTTGTATTTCCTTCAGTTCCTTCTTGACCCTTTCATACAGATCCTCCTTCTTCGCTCCATATCTTTGCAAGATGTACTCATAAGCATCCTCCATGGATCCGCGAAACAATATGATGTCATCCTCCATGAGCATGGCCTCTAACTAGGGATTTCTAGAACACATCTTTTTTCTTGTTGAAGGTTTCTGCAGAGAAACCTTCCTCTTCTGCAGTGTTATTGTTTCAGTAGGGGGATCTTTCAGTGATGTAGCTTCGCCTTCTCCTTAATTTTCTCCTTCATCCCCTCCTCCTTGTCCATTTGCTTCATCTCCTCCTCCTAATGAGCCAGATCCATTTTATTTAGAGGCATTGTCCTCCTCATTAGTCTCTATATTCTGGACTTCCTCCTTTTTTGTATTCTTCTTTGTCCCACTAGATTGTCCGACATGCTCGAACCAGGTGAATATGGTGCTTCTTATGATGTTAGTGTCAGAGAGTTTTTCATTAGCAATAGTTACAAGGAACTCCTCTAGCCACTCCTTCATGATCTACTCCATGTCTTCATCTGTCAGCTTGTAATATGATTGTAACTCTTCATTTCTCTCGTCTCTACATGCAGTGATATAGATAAAATGTTGATCTATGTGAAACTTGGATATTGGTCTATACTAGTGCAAGGTGCACGGTGTCATCCGTGGAAATGATTCAATGGAAACCTTTAGTTGTTGATAGTATGCATGGAACACAACGTTTAACATCCATTTCTTCGACATGTCGTTGGTGTACCACAAGGTGGCAAGCCTAGCGGCCAACGACTCTGATGGTTCAATCTCTGGAAATGTGGCTCCTTCAGGAATTTGCCAAGCGACAAATTCAATCAACACAATCATCCAACTAAAGTGGAATTCATATCCCTAATCCTAAGCTTCGCGACAACTCTTATTGAGTTCATTGATGAGGTAAATCACCCAATTCATATGCATTCCCTCCACACATTTTCCTGCGAGGTCCCCCATGAAGTCGGTGACCTGTGTGGGGTGGTTCTTTCTTACGATATTTCCAACTATGAGTTGGAAATCGAGACACACTGCACCATCTTGGATAGAGGCTACCTTGTAGCCTCGCTTTCCCTTTTTTACTTCGTCATAAGCCTCCTTGATGCACTATTCCAGGGAGCGGTCTGAGACCTTCCCTGGATAAAACTGTTGTGGGTCAGGTCCCTTCATGCTTAATCTTGTAATCAAGTGGACCAGTGTTGGATCCATAGTAATCTGTTGGTCGAGCCATAGGTATACACCATGGTATCACAACAAGAGGAGTTCAAAGAAAGAGTTTACCTCCTGGTGATGACCAAAATGGGGAATCTTAATCACATTTATCATAGCGGACTACGCGAGCTCCTTAATCCATGGCTGGGAGACCAGGCGAGGCTTCTTCCCAGTTGTCTTTGTAAGGTATCGGTAGGGTGAGACCATAGCATAATTATTTATGTCATCAAGATTAAAGTAGTTATTATTCAGTAGTGGGATCTGTCCTAACTGACTCCCAACTACGCATATTCCTTTTGGGATGTACGCAATGATCAGGGTGTACTCATATTCGCATGGGATGTTGTCGCGGTTAACTGCACCATCTATATGTGGGATCTAGTATGGTAAGATCGACGGGATCTTCTTCGCATTAGCCATATCACCACGATGATTACTATGTTGCTCATTCACAGGGTTGACATGGCCATAATGTCATCCAGTTGAAGGGGAAGCCTACAGTCCCCTAGTCAATGACGTATGTACTCCTTCAGATAAATTTTATCAGCCATCAACTTCTTGAACATCTCCTCAGCAGAATTTTTTGGTTCAGTATGTTTGCCCGACATTCTCATTGTTAAATAGACAGGCCGGGGTAGGTGAATGGATAAGTAGACAAACAGACAATGATGCCTAGTTTCTAATAACATATCTCGACACCCAATCAGTTCTTTGTTGTCTCAGTTAATCACGGGTGGTAAAAAGTGGTCTTAACACAACGTCCGATGGGTTAAATAAGAGAGGCCTCCTAACAGATTCTTCCATCGGGCATGAATGCTTCCATCAATGCAAATCTATCCATTATGGCATGGTCTCAATTTCCCAAAAGTGGTCCATCCTCCCATAAATGTGTTTACCAACCATTTTGGAGCGTCATTCTAATGGCCGGGGTGCCTCCAATGGTCATATAGCTTTGCTATGGTGAAGCCCCATTCTGCATGGTCCTTCTATTTCGGTGAAGTTCAAATCTTGTGAACTTTCCTTCTACGAGGTTCCAGTCTGTGAAGTCTTCCATCTGTTCTTTGTAGCTTCCTGTAGATTTTCTAACTTGGCTTTCTTTTTATTGATCTTCCTTTCCTTATTCCCTGTAATATGAGTCTCTATAATAGTTTCTATAATCCTCTTTCCATTCTTATTCTTATCTTCTCCTAGCGTGGTGCCTTCGCATTACTGATATGCTATCAAAGGGTTCAAAGTTAATACCCCTTCTCTTATTAATTCTAGGGTGGGTATTCTTCTTTCTTGCATAGATAGGTCCTTCAAAACTTGTTTTGTTCTTTCAACCTCGACAACTAATTCTCTTTCCTTTTATTGCTTTGACTTATCTTCCCGTTCTTCTATTAGTCGGTCTATTTTTCTAGCTACGAAATCCCTTAGTTCTTGCTTTTTCTTTTCTGTAGCTTCTTCCTCTGCTTTCCTTCTGATTTGATCCTTCTCAATCCAAGTCTTTCCTAACCGAAGTGGGAAAGGGGCACTATTCTCAACAAACTTAATGATTTCAAATTCCTCTTTAGTCGATGTTCCATGGATAATAATAGGTACATTAGTAACTCTTCCACATAAGGTTATCATCTTTCCCTTAAGCAAGTCTATCCTTCCCAATGAAGGTACCACAGTAGGCTTTCCCCAAAATTTCCCAAGTATCTTCTGTCATAATATTCACTAGTGTTTCCTCATACAAGACACAGTCTATGTCGAAGTATTTTATTCTTGTACTTATGCATTGTTTTACTTTCAAGATCTCTAGTAAACTGACATATTTGTGATTATTCATTATTTCTTTCAACTGTGATAACATAGTCTGAGATTTATATGATTCTTTCTCTTTATGATTCTCTAACATGATCTTAGTCTCTTGACATTCTTTTTCTTGTCTCATGTTCATCCTTTCAACTTTAGCAATCATCCTTGGACAATCCTCAACCTCATGACCAACAATTTTACAACAAAGACAAATAAGGCCTGTATTAGGGCATTCCTTGGCAATATGTCCCAGTCTTCTAGAGTTATAACATAGTGTCAATCCTATTTTTCTTTTATATGTTCCCCAACCACTTCTGTACTACGCACTAGGATCACAGTGTTGGACTTGCAATCTATAAAAATTATTTCTAGGTTCCTGCATCCACTTGTTAGTCCAAAAATTATTTCTATGCATAGGAATAACATATCTTTCTTCATTTCTATTACCTTCATTTAGATCAACTCTTTATTCCAACTGCATCATAGATTTTAGAATAGGAAAGAATCTATCAAACATAACTAAATTCATGGTTTCGAAACAAACTTTTCACTTATCTTACTCTTATCAAAGCGCGAAGCTTTACTTATTTTAACATCTTACCTCTTTTATTCATATTGGGTTTCTTTCTTAGCACATAGATTCGCAAGTCAAGTAGAGTACTGCACAATGCATCAACAAATTTACACACATAGCTTCTCTTCAGTTCCCAACAATCACAGTTTCAGTCCCGACAATAGAACCATTTGTTAGCACAGGGCCAGACTCAGGGTTCAACTCTAACAACGCACCAACAAAACCGTAACTACCAACCCTTTTGACAACACCTGTGAAGCAGGAAAAGTCTCACCCGAGGTAGAAGTAGGGGGAGTTACAACACTTAGGCATATCTAACCAGGTTGGGACACAGATCTGTGATAATAACACTTTGCATAGTATTCTAGCAACACTTAGAAGGTGGAATGCATCAATTCATTAGCTTTATTAACATCACATAACAAACCCTAAGATAGATCGATGAAGTAAAAATAGAGATTAAGCACTTCTATCATTTAGCACATAGCACTGAGTTAGATCTAACATTCATTCATTCTTAACACAACTAAGCACTAAGAATCAATATATCTATCTAATATACATAATAAGCAAAGCAATGAGCAGATTCCTAACATAACCAACAAATCACAAAGCAAACCAAAGACACAAGATATACGTGGTTCACCCTAGTGTGGGGCTACATCCACCAACTACTTCTTCTTATTTATTATTCTTGAATCTCTTACATTCATCCGCTCATGTGCACTAAGACACAGAGCCAATCTTCGCAACAAACAGGAGATCTGCGCACTACACACCAGATCCACCTTCCCAAAACTAGGTCAAGGCACAAAGCCAACTTCTCTGTTGAGCACAGATCCTTACATACACATTTTGTTTCACAAAGAAACTCATAACTACTTTCACCTAGCCTCTTTTTCCACTTTTCTCTTCACCTCTTTCTACATTACATTCTTAATTATTTATACTTTTACAATAAGGCCTAATAATGGGTAAACCAATGGGCTGAAATCCCATAACCCATTACAAAAATGCTAAGGACGACATATTTCCGGGACCACATGATATCTAGGTGGTTTTTTCGGCACATGGTTTTTTGCCTATGGTTTTCTATTTCCGGTTAAGGAATTAGGGTTTTGGACTAATCCAGGTCATTGGGTTAGGGTTTTGGATGCCGCTAGATCCTATATCTATATTGTATTGTAAACAATGTAACACAATGTATGAATATAATATATGTTGGTTTTCCCAGCTTGGGTTTCCAGGTGAAAAATCTCTATGTAATGTTTGTATTTTCCATTGTATCTTTTCTGTTCTTTTCTGAATATCAGTTTGCAGTAGGTATTGTACAAGGTTAGAATTTACATTTGGTATCAGAGATTTATTGGATTCAGGGGGACACCTTTGTCGTCAAGGGTTTGGCTCAGGACTGTGATAAGCCTTGGTACAGTGGGAGATCTGTGGTATTATTTTTCAGGTGAAAAGAAATGGCAAGCAATTCGAAGATGGAGATCGAGAAGTTTAATGGGAAAATATTTGAGCTGTGGAAGCTCAAGATGGAAGATCTTTTGGTGGACAGGGATCAGTGGATCACAGTAGATCCAGGTACTGCACCTACAGGAACTTCTACAAATGACTGGAAAAAGACAGATCGGAAGGCAAAGAGCACAATTCGACTGTGTCTCTTCGATTCAGTATTACTGAATGTGTCAGAGGAAGCTATAGCTAATGATTTATGGGAAAAGTTGGGGAAGTTGTATTAGTCTAAGTCCCTGGTAAATAAACTATTCCTGAGAAAGAAGCTGTATAACTTGAGGATGAGAGATGGAGACTTGGTGGCAGAGAATTTGAACGCCTTCAAT
>ML816745.1:45778-78112 GCA_009831015.1 Picea engelmannii | reverse complement strand
TGTGCATTGAAGGGTAGTGAAATTTCAAATATTGGAAGTGAGATGTCGATGCCATTAGTTTTACTAAGCACCGTTGTGTATATTACATTAAAGGAATGAGTGCATAAATAATATTTATAACCCCGATGCATATAATAAACTTAATGCACCGACACCAAAATTATTTTTAGTTCCTCAATATATATTTTAAACATGAGATTTGTACAATTTTGAAACGATAGATATTATTATATGCTATATTGTTTACATATCAATGCATTTTATCAATAGTTTGTACATGTGTGTTATTGTAATTAATGTTCACTGGTGCATATGGATCCTAAAAATGCATCGTTTTCTATATTATGGCATGCATCGTCAAGTGAGTTCAAAAGAATACAGTGCACTGATATGTATATATTTTAATTGATTGCTTTTAACAAATTTTCAATTAATAATTTCAAAATCAAATGTTTTTTTTAAATAATATTGTTTTATATTTTTGTTATTTCATTTTGATATAAAGATTGTATTAACCCATTATCCAACCAATTACAACTTTGTTGTTTGTAAGAATGTAAATAATCCACATATTAATTATTTAGAAATGAAACATTTTACAACGTTCGACAATGCAATGAAATACAAAACCCATTTTATTATATATGAATAAGAGACTCATTGGCATACAAAAATGGACAACGTAAAGGTCCACAATAATCAAATTGCGACCAGTTTGTAAGTGTTACACTTATTGGTAACATGTTCTCATGCAATTGGGACAATATCTCGATAATATTAAACCAAATACCTGATTTTTATAGACATATTCCAAAGCATACAACTTGTATTAACATTCAATTATATTGATCTTCATTCATCAGTTGAACTATTGTCATTGCCTGATATGCGTGCATGCCTCATTTATTCATCATTTTTCGGTGATATTGTACTTTGGTTTTTTAACATAATGTTTTCTTGATCGACTTGTTTTTTTATGTTCCACCGCTTCATCTCCATCTACAAACATAGAAATAAATGGTAATAAGTATATCTGCATTTATATATATAATTGAATATACATGCTTGTGTAAATAGAAATACATAGCTTAGAACCAAGTCTTTCATAAAAAATACACATTATTTCGAAGCCATGCTTCATGATTCTCTCAAAATTTCCTTTGTTGGTGGCATTCCATACTTTGGTTCATGCATGTTTAATACGACATGACAAAGCACACATGATATAATCCATATAATTTTTTCTTGTTTTTTCATTAATTATAAAACAAGGGAAGTTGAACAACATAGCTACTTACAAATTATTTAATTAAACTTTCATTCTTCAACATATACTCACAACCCATACTTAACCCAATGTTTATCAATTCATGGGTTGGATCCTCTTTGTATGTTAGGACCTACTACAAACATCCATGAACAAGTGTAAATTAATTATTTAAATATAAATATCACAACAAACATGAAATCTTAAGACATGTCAAAAACATAAATACTCACAAAGTTTATAATAAACCCTTTTATCACTCGTTTTCCTCTCTTATGTGTTGAATGGATTCTATTTATTTTTCTTTTGTACAACAAAACAATTGAAAATTAGTATTTCACAAGATACTTAAATTCGATGTACATAAAAGAATAAATAAATGATTGCATACCTTTGATGAATATTCTAGTTGGGATGGCTCCTCTTGTGACACAATTATGTTCATTCCTGTTACCATCTTCTTCTACATTTTTTTTGACATCCCTACCGACATCTCTTGGTTTTCCCCTTGTTTTCCATTGGAATTTTCAAAATCTCCCTAAAAAAAAACTAGGAATTTTCATATTTATACACACTGATGCATCAACCATACATATACACAGTGGTGCATTATAACAGTGTCGTTGCGAAATTGAAAACATTTTACAAATTTTTGCATTCATTCGGTGCCTTATGAATTAAGAAAATGATGGCTTCCTATGTAATGTTTGATATGCACCATCTAGCTCTTTATAAATTTAAAACATGGTGATTTCCATATTAAAATAATAATTTTTCCTTTTTAAACTCAATGGTGCACTTTTTCAACAATGTGTCTCGGTGCATATATAGGTAAAATGCACACCGTCGATGGAAAAAAATATTTTTCAATATTATTTCTAATTTAAATTAAGTGGTATTGTTTACAAACAAATATGCATATGTGCTTTTACTGTGTACATAGCACAATAGTCACCACGAAGGTTTTTAAAAAAGACGACAACTACATGATGGTTTGGGATCCAATACAATGGGTGGTTTCATTGCAACAGATAGGAAATGTCCATATATAAATAAACAAACCTTATAAAAAAAAATCTTAAAAAAAATTCTTCTTCTGATATAATATAGAAAGAGAAATCAAACAAAACAATGAGAAAATTAAGGCTTCCAATATTGAAGATAAATACAGAACCCATTTTCTTCGTTTTGGAATACATTGAAAATGGTTTGAATCAAATAAGATATTTATTAAGGGTCAATTTTATCCATGTTGAATAACAAAGTACATTTATGTTTCCCACTAATTGCAGTGTATTCAAAGATAAGGTACTTTTGAGTAATAATCTATTTCTCGATAGCTATACAGAGGAAAAACAAAATGTTGAAAATGTTGGGTGTTGAGTACATACTATACCATGCATTCCTAAATGATTGTATTCTACAAAGAAATGAATATGTGGACAAACAAATATGTCTAGAATGTGGACATGAAAGGTAACATAAATAAAAAAACAAGGGTAAGGAACATGGTCCTCCTCATAAGATATTGAGGCA
Source organism: Picea engelmannii (assembly GCA_009831015.1). Classification (NCBI taxonomy): domain Eukaryota; kingdom Viridiplantae; phylum Streptophyta; class Pinopsida; order Pinales; family Pinaceae; genus Picea; species Picea engelmannii. The sequence goes on along the minus strand of ML816745.1, from coordinate 75,309 downwards.
CGTGCCTATAATTCCAAGTATTCAAAATCTCTTTTGTTGCAAACAATTATCCATGTTACAGGCGTGGTATTCCTCACAAAGAAGTGACATAGGAGTTATTTTAATCCCAACAGATTCAATAGCCATGAATAATATAGAGGATACATGTCTCGATAAATTCAAGTATGAAGTACGAAGCCTTAAATTGAGCATAAACGTGGATGAAGTTAACCCATATTCCCTAAAAAACACCAACTATTATATTTGGCCAGTGCTAGTGATCAATAAAAATATCCCCCAATGTTTGAATGTGAAGAATGAGCATCTTATGTTGGCTCTTATAGTCCTGGGTGTTATTTCTTAGAAGTTGTTCCTAGACTTCTTTTAGTAACAATCCTAGCACACCTTGTTTCAAAATGTTTAAAAAGGGGTTTTAAGATGGATAAATTCTTGCTTGATTCGAAAAAGAAATAACGATTAGATCTGTTATGACCAATTACCTAAGTGCACCAAATTAGGTAAAAAAATCTTATGGATATAGGTTTAAGGTTTAAGTGATATGATAGAGAGAAAGGGGAAAACAAAGAATGATAAATACACAAAGAACAAATCTTGTCTTTAATGTGTTTATGCAACAAAAGAACAACCTTTATCTAGAATTCATTCTAAATAAGATATAAGGAGAAAACATTCATGTGGTAAAGATTACTAAAAATAGTTAAAGAAACCTTCTCAACACAGAAGTATTCAGAGGAAAATGTGAGGATGATAAACAATGAGAAATAACATACTAACCACTACTTTCATTAGCAACCAAAATCTTTACACAAGCAATATAGATCAAAACATTCTTTAACAATACAATATAAAGTCAAAACATGGATTCAACCCTTTATTCTTCTACATCATTTTATATATAGTGTTTTGAATTAGTTACATGCACTTAAGGTCGATCCTAACTATCGAGGACATCTCAAAACTAATCCCTGCAAAGACTCAAAACAAATTTCTACCTTTGACTGATGATATACAAAGTAATAACAATTTTACAAAAATCTCCTAGGATCAAGTCAACATCTTTGCATAAAATACTCTTAGCTTGATCTGTTATCCATTCAGATGGTATCACTGCAACATCCTCTTAATCCTTCCCAGATACATCTAATCTTCAAAAATTTATGTGAATTCATCCTTAGACTACTCAATCCTGGTGCCCAATCTACATGTATCTTCATATCCCAATATAGATTTTAGATCCACAAAAGGTGTATAGATTTCATGACATGAACCATAATATTCTAGAATAGGTACAACATTGTTCTGTAACAAAAATATGAAACTACGCGAGTTAAGCAACAAAATCGGTTGCTCCAGGTGTTCCTGTAGGGACCCCATTTTTCTGGGTGTGACTACAGGAACTTCCTGTAGAGACCTTCCAAAAAAAAGGTCATGTATGTTTTAAAATCCTTCCTTTTCTTGGGTTGTAGTTGGACATAGCCAAAAAGGAGCATGATAACTTAGAAAGAGGGAACACAAATATTTTCCATTATCCATTACTTTTAATCTCAAAAACTGGATTTATCCTCGAGGTGGTATTTTTAAATTGATAGCTTTCTATGCAAGATTGAGGAAGTTGCTTCTGCCAACAATTCTAATCTATCCTTTCTAGTCTTCTTATATTGAGATTGGGTTTTCATACATTTAGAATCATTCCCTTCATATCCAATCTTAGGGTTTGGGATTTTCATATCCTTTTTACCTTGTTTCCTGGTAGGAACTATGTTTTTCCCAGTGATGGTATTTTTATTTATGATCATATGACCCTTCTTGAATTTATCCTTCTCAGGATTACTGACGAGGGTTTTATTTCTTATAAATGTCTTTCCAATAGGTTTGGAAAGATCTTCATCAATGATGATAACCTTCTCTATGATGGTAGGTTTATTCACTACTTTAGACTTCAACCTGAACTTATTTTGAGGCTTGGTACCCCTCTTTCGCATTAAACTTTTATATTGAGAAACATATTCTTCAGAAGATCTTGAGCTAGGAGAAATTAACTTTGGGGGATGGTCTTTAGGCTGTACAAGCTCTGTCAATTTCTCTATTTTCTCAGATGTTTTATCCTCTCCTAGTACTCTATGTTTAACCTCTCTTTGAATCCTTCCAGAGTAATTCTTATGTGAAAAAGGAAAAGGATTGTTACGTCGACCTAGGATGGGAGAATACCTTGCATATGCTTGCTAGCTAGTTGGAGGAGCTTCCACAAGTTCATTTGGAGTCTTGACACAAGATTCAATCTTTTTGTTCTTTGAATTGGTTGGTTGAATGGTGCTAAATGAAGTTCCTTGTTTAGGCTTAGCAACCATCTCATGTAATTTTATAGCAGAAGGATGAACTTTCTTTTCAAAACTAGACTAGATTAAATATTGGTCCCAAGTCTTCTACAATATCCCTAGCTCGACTTTGAAAATAACTTTGATCAAGATCTGATGAGAGATTCTGTGAGGAGGGGTTTTGGGGTTCGCTTGGACCTTCATAGCCATTTTGTTGAGATACCTTAAGAAATAATAGGGAATATTCATCCTTTTAATTCCTTCCAGATAAAGCAGAAATCGTAAATGAAATAGAAATATGACAAAGTAATGCCCTTCACAAGTGATAAATCTTTTAAGTATGAGAAAGGATTCCATCCGTTCATTAGCAATCCAATACAGGGGAATTACTTTGGCCCAATTGGGGTCTCTGTGTTCGGGTTTCTATTTTACATCTCCTCATGTAATCAATTTATTTTTAAACCATATTTATCCATCATTTGGGAGGCTGCAAGAAGATACTATGGAATCCTCTACAACATGCATGACCAAGTTTTCAAATCGGGCCCATTGTCCATTAAAACTATTAGAAAACACCTTGGTTGTAGCGTAATGTGACCATCCAACTAAGTGCAAAAAAGATACCAGCCTACTTGATCACAAATGTGGTAACTATCTTCATATGCTTCCATGATCTTGGGCCCTTCGGGTTCTTTCCTATTCACATGTCCACCCTTGCCCATAAGCGCAGTTGCGACCAGAAGACTAGAATCTTGGATATGAAGAAGGGATATTTCTGTTGTGTTATGAGGATAATAGGGGATTTTTTTGTTATGTGAGTGTCAATTCAAACCAACTAGATGTTGCAAGTAACAAACAATATGCCAGTTTTGAAAATATGTTGTTTGAAAAACCATATTTGTGTAACCCTCTATACAACTGACGTGTATAAAGGACCACCCATATTTTCATGCTATGGCTGACAACTGGTACTTTCTAATTGCTTTACATACACATGAAATCTTCAGTACAATCCACAACCTCCACGACTCTCCAAGGTACTTGAAATGATCATGACCAATGACATGTGGAAGTTCCTGTAGTGCTCGATCAAATTTGTCCCTTTTGCTTTCTTGGGATGAACAAACTTTTAAGTGGAATCCTACACATTAAATAATAATAAATAATGGATGTTGACATGAATTATGGCTCAAATGAAAAGATTTGAAACCAAATGATGTCACAAAGTAATCATTTAGACATGTGTAGGATTCCTTTTTTCCCCTTCTCACAAAACTAGCATTATTTTAATCCTTAGTAAGATAAGTTATCGAACCTTTAGAAAAATAATGATAAATATATATAACTTATACTAACTTTGAAGTAACAAGTAGGAATAAATAAGGAATAAAACAATGTAGAACAAAGTAGGTGTTAACAATGGCTCCATGGGGGATGGAGTTTTCCCTATGAAACTCCAAGAAATTTGAGTATACCTATGCCTTCTAATCCTTTGATCTTCATACCATAATTATTTTCATATTGTGTTGTTTGAGCTCATGATTTCTGGACAAACTTTATTTTTTAAACAAAAACGTATCAGACTGTGAAATAAAAACCATTTCTGGAAACTGAAAGAATAAAAGCAACATTTCTCCATTGGGATATGGAGTCTTTATTTCCTAACCACCACATCACACTTATATGTAAAATGAATTTAGGGCCACCAACAACCTTAGTACAATAATTTCTTCATAAATCACCCATTTACTAGGCCACCAAAAACCTCTTCACCTTCCAAATTCTGCAATAGGAAAGTGTTTCTATTCAAAAGTTTTTCCACCTTGAATGGATCTGTCCACAGGATATCAAAATTCCCATGATGATCTTCCCTATGAGAATCCCATTTCAAAACCAAATCTTCGGGCATAAACTGCTCTGTTTTTATTTTCTGTCAAAAGTCTCTTTAATCTTTTGTTGATGATGATCTGCCTTCTCCAGAAGTTTCTCTCTTACTTGCTGCAATTATATAATTTGGAAAATCCCTCTCATAGAATCATTAGGTTCATCGTCAATTTCCTTCTACAAATTTACAATTGGAAAATAAAGTTGTATTGGAAAGACTGCTTCCATTCCATACACTAACTAAAAAGGTGAGGTTCCAAACACTCTCTTTGTGCTGACACAATCAGCCCACAAGGCATATTTCAATTTTGAATCCCAAGCTCTCTTATTGTCTTCCAAAAGCTTCTTAATTATCTTTACCATGCTTTTATTGGATGATTCAACTAGACCATTACCTTGTGGGTAATAGGAAGTAGAATACCTAAGCTTAATGCCATAGTCCACATAGAATTTTACCATGTTAGTGGATTTGAAAGTTGCAGCATTATCAATAATGATCACTCCTGGATAGGAAAATATAGACAAAATATTCTATTCAAGAAAGCTTATGATTACCTTATCAGTTGCCCTCCTTGTAGGTACAACTTCAATCCACTTCATGAAGTAATTTGTAGCTGTCACAATCCATCTGTGCTGGCCACTAGATGGAGGGTGGATCTCACCTATGAAATCCAAATCCAACTATTGGAAAGGTGCATAAATATTTACAGGTTTGATAGGTAAGGACTTAAGCTTCTGTTTTCCAGCAAACCTACGACATTTCTCACATGCTCTAACCTTTACACAAATATTAGAAAATAGACTAGGCCAATAATACCTAGCCCTGAGAATTTTATATGTAGTGGAATTTCATAAGTGATGTCTCCCACACACTCCTTTATGAAATTCTGACATGACCCTCTGTGATTCTTCTTCATCAAGACACCTTATTAAGAATCCAGAATGATCTGTCCAAAATAGAGTTTGATTATTTACACAGTACTTAACTACTTTGAGTTTCAGGGATCTTACTTTGAACCTATCCATTACTGGAGGAGCTTGGAAATTCTTCAGAAAATAAAGGATATCTCCGTACCATTCTGATTCAAAAATATTTTCATTGACTTGAGAATTATTGGTTTGAGAATGTGAATTTCTTAAATTATTACATATGTAGTCAACTCCTAGAGCTCTGAAATTTGAATCATCTAGTAGCTTAGCTAATCATTTTCCTTTGAATAACTTCACAGACTTTATCTCCATGTCATATTCCAATATCTTAGCTATCCATTTACTTATCTTTCCATCAATGTATGGTTGAGTCGATATGTCTTTAATAGCACTATATGGTACATATGCAATGACTTTGGAATGCATCACATACACTCTAAAATAATTCAGTTCTTTCACCAAATAAAAATCATGCTTCTCCATAATTTTGTATTTTAACTCAGCATCTCGAGGTGCCCTGTTGAAGAATGCAATGGGTTGTTCAAAACCCTCAAACATTTTCTGCAAAAGAGCAACTGCGAAAGTATCTTGAGATGCAAAAGAAAAAATTAGAAACTCTTTTTCAAAATCTGGGCTAATCAAAATAGGGGCATCTAAAATATCCTTCTTAATAGACTGGAAAGAATCCTTGGCTTTCGTTCTCCATTTGATCTCACTACCTTTCTTCAACATGTTAGTTATGTGTTTGACCAATTCAACAAAGTTGGGAATAAAACCTCTGATAAAGTTTACCTTCCCAAAGAAAGACTAAATATCCTTCTTAGTTCTATGGATAGAAAGATTTTGAATGGATATCACTCTACCAGGATCAATTTTAATTCCATCATCACAAACAATATGCCCAAGCAATTTCCCTTGTTCTAAAGAAAAATGAGTTTTTTTTGGATTTAAAGAAAGACCATACCTTCTTCACTTCATAATTATATGTATTAGATGATGAAGATTATCCTCATCAGTGTTAGAGAATACAGTGATTTCATCCAAATAGATGACCACAAACTTATCCTTTTCTCCCACAAAGGAAATATCCATGGCTCACTAAAAAGTGGCCCCAACATTCATCAAACCAAAAGGAATCCGGGAATACATAAAAGTTCCCCAAGGTGTTGTGAATGCAATCTTCTCCATATCATTTGGATGAACAATTACTTAATTTTATCTGGAGAAACCATCAATCATATACATGTTTCTATATCCTACCACCCTCTACAATATATGTTCCATTTTGGGCAATGGATAATTGTCTTTCTGGGAACATCTATTCAGATTTATGAAATCGACACAAAGTATGATTTCACCTTTCTTCATTCTCATTGGCACCACATTTTCTATCCATTCATAGTACCTCAAGGGTACAATGATCTTAGCATCTAAAGCTTTCTTGACTTCCTTCTCCATAATGGGTAATAAGAGAGGATTAATCTGCATTAATTTCTTCTTGAAAGGTTTTACATTCTCTTTCAAGGGTATCTTATGCTGAATGACAGTTTCATCAAAGTTCATAAGATATTCATATTTCCATGCAAAAATATTAGTGAAGTCCTTCAACAATTCTTCATATTTAGCTTGATAGTTTGCTGATAGGAATTTTGATAATTTGACATGCTTGGGATTTGTAGCAGTACCAATATTACAGTCAATCACCTCTACTGCTTTCTCTGGATCAGGAAGGTTCACATGAACATCATTATGATCAAAAATGATTTCGAGAGGTAAAAGGCCTTTTGGAATATGGTTAGTAGGAAATTGAAAAATCTTATGCCCAACAATCATATTATGAAAATTCAAATTCTAGTTAGCATTATACAAATCTTCATCTTAATCAATATGAATTGAAGAAAAAACATCTACAACTTCAATGAACCTTTTGATTTTAGAATATTCCTCAAACACTCTCCAATGCTTGACATTCTCTCGAATAGATGGCCTATACCTAACCTCAACCTCATATTTCAGCTTTGAGGGCAAAGGAATTTTAAAAATACTTTCTTCCACAGCCAGTGAATCAGCCTGCTTATTCTAATTTATTGGAATCTATAAAATATTAAAAGATTAAAAAAGGTCTTCAACAATGTCCCATAGCTCATTTCTGTAGTATTTCAAACAAATATTCTTTGTCTGATATACATTTCTAACCTTTTGTACAATGAGTTTAGAATCCTCATGCACCTTCAAATGATGAATTTTCATTTCTTTGGCTACCCTGAGACCTAACAACAATGCCTCATACTATGTAATGGTATTTGTTGTATCAAATTCTAACTTGTAATACAAGGTAATTCCTTCGTGTTTAGAAGAAATCAACACTAATCCTTCTCCTGTACCTTCTGTGGATGAATCTCCATCAAAGTATAATTTCCATAGAAAATTTTGATTTTCAGCAGACTATGGGGAAACAACTAATTTTTGTCAAAGGAAAAGAATGTTGGAAAACATTATCAATATGGAATATAGAAGATCCCAAATCCACATGAACTGCATAGATGGGATGATTTACAGAATGATTGTTGTCATTGATAATATATGCCAATTGAGCCTCACGATAGAGTATTATAAATTATCCTCCAAACACAAGTATAGTGGCATAAGAGAGATCCATTTGAAGATATTCCCCAAGTTTCTTACACCAATATCTGGACAAGATCATACAAAACCAGGGAGGGATATCAACTACAACTATGTCCATGACTAAACTTTTGGCTGGGATTTGAGATAATGAAATAGAAAGGTCGTTGATAACCCCCAATCATTTAACCTTTTTAGATTCAAAGGAAAAGATATCATGGTGTGATTTAATGATTTCTAACCCTAGTTATTCCATGAAAACCTTTTACATAAGGTTATGAGAGGCTCCATAATCTAACAGGAAGTTATGAAGAATTTCGTCATGAACATTTAATGAGACGTAAAAAGGAGAAGTGGAGTCATCCCTCTCTTCTACAATTGGTCCTAAGAAAATAATGTGTTTTTCATCTTGGAGATTAATCACATCAGTAACAAGATCGACAAAAAAATAAGGTTGTAACCATTTCAAAATATGACTCCTATAAGAATTTGTTTTAATCAATTATGTCAGAGGAATAGGAATTTTGATGTTACTTATCTCATGCTCTAGGCTGAAAGGAGATGATAACTTATTTACTTCCAGGGATGATACTTTCATAGCAGGTTGTACTTGATTTATTTCAGTATTCTTTATGCATGTCTATACTATTGGGACAACATGTTTATATTTCTCAAGAGCATATTTGTCTTTCTAAGCAACAAATTTTGATCTAATATTGTACGCTTGTTGATTTGTATTACAAAGCGTATTATCTGGAATTCCCCCATCCAGTGAATTTAATGAATATTCATATTCATTCTGTGATAGGTGTCTGAGATCAATCTCATCTACAAACAAATGAATATCAATATCTTCATCTACATCTCCAGCTTCCTGATTTTATTCAATGTAATTATTCTACATAGGTGTCTGAATTTTATGATCATCATTATTCTTCTTATTCCTCTGCATGATCTAAGGGTTATAAGGCCTTCTATATTGATTTGTGTTCCAATTTCCTTCTTGAGGGGAATTCCATTTCTATTTTTCCAATCTAATTTTAGACAGTTCAGATGACATTTCCTCCATCTTTATTGCCATCTCCTCCAAGGAAATCTTTGGATTTTTAGTATTTGATACAAAATAATTATATTCTTCTTTTAGTTTTCCCTTATCAAATATGTTCTTCATCTGTTCTAATACTATATTATTGGATTCAAATTCAAGAGTTGAATCTTGCATATCATCCAGAGTGGTTGACCTTCTTTCCCTAAGAAGTAAACAAAAATCAAAATCAAAGGCATTAACATAAGTGACCTTTGCTAACCTTTCAACTAGTCTGATATCATTTGGTATTTTTTGGTACATCCGATTGAATATCTGAGAGAATTAAGAGATATATTAACCATTCTTTCTTCGGAGATTACTGAATTCTGTCATGTAATACAAATCATCTTTCTTGTCACCCCACTTTCTCAAGAGGGTGGCATCAAGGTCTATGATGGTCGTAATAGAGTTAGCTCTAAGGTTCATGAACCACTTCCTCACCTCTCCATTTAAACTTTGAACAAAAAGGATCATCCACAGATCATCATAATCCATAATATTTTCAAAAAACGAATAAAAAGTAGTTAAATTATCCTCTACATATATTTCCCCTTCATTATCAAACCTTGGAAGGTACTTCATGTAATCATTTCCTGAGAGAGGATGAAGATTATTTGGAAATACCAAAGTTGCATATCTGGTAGCCCTGATAACATCCATTGGATTGGGAGGTGCTTCACCAACCATTTTTTAACCACCTAAATGTTGATTTGTATGTGAGGACTATGGTGATGAGAGTTTAGAAATGTTCACCAATTCAATCTTAGGAGAGGACTAGACAATTTCTTCAGCATGTTTTTCAGCAGTAAGGATATTAACTTGCAGGCTAAGATTGGGTTTCTCTTCTTGAACTTCTTCAAGGATTAAAATATTTTCTGAGGGTACTATGTTTCTTTAGGGAATTCAAATCTTTCCTCATATTAATATCTACTCTAAGGATAGGGTGTGTAAAAATATTTTCATTCTACAAATTCCTCTTTCCCCAAGGTGGATTCTTCAAAAGGAGGTAACATAAACAGTTTCTCGACCTCTAATTTTTTGAGAGACTTGGATTGTTTTAGGATATTCTCAGGATATGAAACAATAGGCACATTGGGAGATTCTGGATGGGCTCTAATACTCTTTCTCTTTGGAGCCAGAGTGTCTAATGTGGAGTCATCAAGTGAAAATATATTGCAATCAACTTGTTCCTAGTTATAGTTTCACCATATACAACTAGATCTAATAACTTATATCATTTTACCCAGGAAAAATCTCATCATTTCCATCCCTAGAAACGAAGCCAAAATATGTTAGCACTTAGAAGTTGTTCCTAGACTTCTTTTAGGAACAAGCTTACCACACCTTGTTTCAAAATGTTTAAAAATGGGTTTTAAGATGGATAAATACTTTGTTGATTCAAAAAAGGAATAATGATCACATCGGTTAAGAACAATTACCTAAGTGCAGTAAACCAGGTAAACAAAACTGATGGCTAGAGGTTTAAGGTTTAAGTGATATGATAGGGAGAAAGGGGAAAACAAAGACTAATAAATACACAAATAACAAATCTTGTCTTTAATGTGTTTATGCAGCAGAAGAACAACCTTTATCTAGAATTCATTCTAAATAAGATATAAGGAGAAAAAATTCATGTGGTAAATATTACTAAAAAAAGTTAAACAAACCTTGTCAACATAGAAGTATTCAGAGGAAAATGTGACGATGATAAAAAAAATGAGAAATGACATACTAACCACCATTTTCATTAGCAACTGAAATCTTTACACAAACAATATAGATCGAAACATTCTTTCACAATACAATATCAAGTCAAAACAGGGATTCAACCCTTTATTCTTCTACATCATTTGATATATAGTGTTTTGAATTAGTTGCATGCACTTAAGGTCAATCTTGACTATCAGGGACAACTCAAAACAAATACCTACGAAGACTCAAAACAATTTTTTTCCTTTGAGTGTTGATATACAAAGTAATAACAGTTTTACAAAAATATCCTAGGATCAAGGAAAAATCCTTACATAAAATACTCTTAGCTTAATATGTTCTCCATTTGGATGGTAGCACTGCAACATCCTCTTAATCCTTCCTAGATACATCTTATCTTCAAAAATCCATGTGAATTCAACCTTTGACTACTCAATCCTTGTACCCAAACTGCATATATCTTCATATCCCAATATATATTTTAGATCCACAAAATGTGTATAGATTTCATGACATGCTCCATAAGATTCTATAAAAGGTACAGCATTCTTGTGTTACAAAAATATGAAGCTAGGCGAGTTAAGAAACAAAATAGGTTGTTACATCTGTTCCTGTAGCGACCCTATTTTTCTGGGTGTGACTGTAGGAACTTACTGTAGCGACCTTACAAAAAACTAGTCCCGCATGTTTTAAAATCCTTCCTTTTCCTGGGTTGTAGGTGCACATAGCTAAAATGGAGAATGATACCTTAGACACAGGGAACAAAAATATTTTTCCATCATCCATTACTTTTAATCTCAAAAACAGGATTTATCCTAGAGGTGGTATTTTTAAATTGATAGCTTTCTATGCAAGATTAAGGAAGTTTCTTTTTGCCAACAATTCTAAGCTATCCTTTCTAGTATTCTTAGATTGAGATCAAGTTTGCTTATGTTTAGGCTCATTACCTTCAGATCCAATCTTAGGGTTTGGGATTTTCATATCCTTTTTACCCCGTTTCCTGGTAGCAACTCTGTTTTTCCCAGTGATGGTCTTTTTATTTATGATCAGACCACCCTTCTTGAATGTATCCTTCTCAAGCTTAGTGACATGTGTTTTATTTATTATATATTTCTTTCCAATAGATTTGATAGGATCTTCATCAATGATTATAACCTTCTCTATGATGACAAGTTTATTCACTACTTTAGACTTCAACCTGAACTTATTTTGAGGCCTGGTACCCCTATTTCTTATTACAATTTTATATTGAGAAACATATTTTTCAAAGGAGCTTGAGATGGGACAAATGACCTTTGCGGGATGGTATTTAGGTTGTACAAGATATATCATTTTCTTTGTTGTCTTATATGTTTTATCCTCTCCCAATACCCTAGGTTTAACGTATCTTTGACTCCTTTTAGAGTAAGTCTTCTGTGCAAAAGGAAAAGGATTCTTACCTCCACCTAGGATATGGGAAGGCCTTGCATCTTCTTGTTGGCTAGTTGGAGGAGATTCCACATGTTCATCTTAAGTATTAACACAAGATTCTCTCTTTCTCTTATTTGAAGTGGTTGGTTGACTAGCGCTAGATAAAGTTCCTTGTTCAGTATTAGAAACCGTCTCATGTAATTATATAGCAGGAGGATGGAATTTCTTTTCAAAACCTAGCTGGATTAACTATTGGTCCCAAAGCTTCTGCAATTTCCCCAGCTCAGCCTTGACAATTACTTTGATCAAGTCTTGATGATAGATTTTGTGACTAGGGGTTTTGGGGTTAGTTTGGAACTTCATAGCTATTTTGTTGAGATCCCATAAGAAATAATAGGGAAGATTCATCCTTTTAATTCCTTCTAGATGAAGAAGAAATCCTAAATGAAATAGAAATATGATAGAGTAACGCCCCTCACAACTGATGAATCTTTTAAGCATGAGCAAGGCTTCCATACATTCATCAACAATCCAATCACTGAGAATTCCTTTGGCCCATTTTGGGTCTCTGTGTTCGGGTTTCAAAAAGTGGTCTACATCTCCTCATGTAATTATTTTATTTTTAAACCATCTTTCGTCATCATTCAGGAGTTTTCAAGTAGCTATTATTGAATCCTCTGTATCCTGCATGACCAAGTTTGCAACTCGGGACCATCGTCCATTAAAAACCTCAACAAATACCCTGGTTGTGGCATAATGGTGACCATCCATATTAGTGAAAAAAATATACCATTTCCCGATTGAAAATGTGGCAACTGTCTTGATAAGATTCCATGATCTCAGGCCCTTCGGGTTATTTCCTATTCACATGTCCAACCTTGCCCATAAGTGCAACTGGGACCAGAATACTAGAATCTTAGCTACAAGGAAGGAATATATATGTTGTTTGATGAGAATAATAGGGGATTTGTTTTCTTTGTGAGTGCCAACTCAAACCAACCAGCTTTTGCAGGTAATGAACAATGAGCCAGTTTTGAAAATATGTTGTTTAAAAAACCATATTCGTGTAACCCTATGTACAACTGACGTGTATAAAAGATCACCCATATTCACATGCTATGGATGAAAAATGGTACTTGCTAACTATTTTTCATACACATGAAATCTGCATTATAATCCACAGCCTCCATGACTCTCCAAGGTACTTGAAATGATTATGACCAATGACATGTGAAAGTTCTTGTAGCGCTTGGAAAATTTGTCCCTTTTTCTTTCTTGGGATGAATAGACTTTGAAGTGACAGCCTACAAGTTAAATAATCACAAAGAATGGATACTCACATTACTTATGCCTCAAATGAAAATATTTGAAGCCAAGTGATGTCACCAAGTAATCATTTAGACATGTGTAGGATTCCTTTTGTCCCCTTCTCACAAAACTAACATTATTTTAATCCTTAGTAAGATAAGTTATTGAACCTTTAACAAAATAATGCTAAAGATCTATAACTTATACTAACTTTGAAGTAACAAGTAGGAATGAATAAGGAATACAACAATGTAAAACAAAGTAGGTTTTAACACTAGGTAGGAGACAAGTGAAGAGAATGTATGTCTACCTCCTACCACTAATCAATGAATTTAAGAAATTATGGGAAGGGATACATGTATATGATGTATCAAGACCCATCCCATTAGAGAGGTATTTTATGTTGTATAGCATATGTGCATACACCATGCACGATTATTCAAGACTAAGAGTTTTCTCTGGTAAGCATGCTCAAGACTAGGAGTTTTCTCTAGTAGGGATATATGTAATTTTATTTGGCATACTTCATTTGGTGCAACTGTATTTTTCACACTAACATGTTATGTATACAAAAACATCACAGTTCTTGTAACAAAATGGTATCATGGATGTAAATTTTGTGGACCTTCTATAAAGTATTGGTGGTCCAACCACCTACGAAAGTCGGTGTACAACTGTTTATAAACTAGATAGAACTGGGAGACCTAAAATGATGACATAGACATATTATAATAGGGAATATGACATAGAAAAGGAGAAGGAAATGGAAGATATTTTTTATTCAAATGGGGAACCTATGCTTGATGATTCTGAATTTTTCACACCTATGTTGAGAAAATTCTCATTGGGACATTGAAAAGTAAATCTATATTTTATGAGCTTCCATAATGGGAGTATCTTATGATTCTCCACTTACTATATCCCATGCATATATTCAAAAATATTTCATCTTATTTATGGAGACACATATCATGAAATAAAAGTGACACATTGGTTGTCAGGAGAGATCTTATTGCTTCAAATACTAAAACAATACATTGGCTAATAAATGATATTCGAGGAGAGGTTAGTCCCTCTTGGTATTTTAAATAAGGTGATGTCCCATGGATTTTGAAGAAATATAATGTTTTTATTGTGAAGGATGTTATATTGGGTGTGAAGGCATGTTCTTTATATCGGTCAAATCTACGATGTTATGTCAATGTAGAAGGAAATTTATCGTTGTTGAAATCACATGACCATATGAAACTTCTAATGGTATGTACGTTGAATACACGATTCTTCTTCTATACAGCCATCCATAAAAATGTGTTATGCACTCCCATTTTTATGGAAATTAATGATATGTATGTCTATTTTTTAGTGTCATTATCCTTTGCTCATGCATGGTTGTGTGAACCATGACTTCCCCTAGTACCTAAAAAGTTGATATATATATTTGATCTCATACTATTTTCCATTGAATTTTTGCATACATCGGTGAATTTAGAAATGGATGACATCAATAAATATTTTCTTTATAATATGGAGGCAATGTCACCATGGGTCATGTTGTATAAAGAGAAAAGAAGGAAACAGGACAATGACAGAAAATAATTCAGATGGTTGAATGGTAGAAGCATGCCTTATCCTGATCATTTAAAAGAAAATATGCCAAAAATATGTCCCAACAGTTGGATGGATGACCAAATACAAGAGAAATATGTGGTGTTTAGTCATAACCCACATGGAGAAGATATGCATGCACTAAACATAGGGATCGAGTGCAACAACTCATAATAACCACTTTGAGTACCACATTCTATTAATAATAACACACATTTGAATTGTAACATGTTTTATGTTTTTATTAATGCTTCGGGTAGTAGACATATGACACTATCATTTTTTCATTTTTACAGGTAAATTTGATCCCATATATGTACGCATATGGACATCATTTTCACACTAAGTATGTTGATGATGCACACATCACACAAAATTATCGAGTGGAGGTTGAGTTTGACCAATCTAGTCATGTTAGCCATTGTGATCAAAACCTAATATGGGGGAAGTTAGGTTACATTGGAAAGATAAAAGAGATCACGCAAGTGGACTTCTCATCATTTCAATGTGTTATTTTTTTTACAAGTGGTGGGATACCTTTGACTAGAGAAATGTAAAGGAAAGTCATGATAATGGGATAATATGTGTTAACTATAAAAAAAAATGTGGCTTGAAAGTAAAGAGACTTATGTTTTCCCAAAACATTGCAACCAAGTGTTTTTTAACCCAGATGTGTTGTATGGGGATTGGTGGTCTGTACTGACACATGATACAAGATCTAAACATATTTTTGATAACAACAATGTTACAATTCCATGTGAGGAAGACTGATTGGTAAATTATTTGTTTGGACATTTACATGGTGGATGCATCATTTTATTATAGGTATCTATAACGGATGTACAATAGTAAAGATTTATTTTAAATTTGTGATGATGATGATGATGATGATGATTAATGTCCATTAAGACCAAATTGGTCTATCATACCTTAAGAGGGTAAGTGATTACTTTTGATTCTTTAGAATTTTGTTTCTTTGATCGAAAAGCATTAAGATAAGCTTTCCAAGATCACCATATTTTTGTTGAGTTAAGAGGTTAGGAAGGTTGGTAGTGTGATAAATATTTTGAAAATGAGATCTAATATGGTTATAGGCTGGACAATCTAAGAGAAAGTAATTTTCATATTCAACCTTCTTAGTGTCACAAAGGTGACACACTCTTTCATCCCATGGCGTTTTAGGAATTGACCAACGCCCAGTTTCACTATGGAGCTCGTGAGAATTTGCTCTTATCTTAGCAATGCTTATTTTTTTCTTTACACTTGGCAAAACATATAGATAATTTTGAACTTCTAGATTAAGGTTGATTACATATTTATAATACCTTAATTTTATTTTTTCCTCTAACTCTTTATCACACCACATTTTCTCCTTAAATTTTGATTTGACGATTTTTTTAATAGTATCTTTATTCTGCAAAATGGTTTCTTCCATGATTCCCCAACATCTTAGCCAAGACCGGGTGTCTTTATGCCATCCTTGCTTGAGTCGATGGTGGTTATGACTTGATTTTGAAGCAATTTTAGGTAGCCTCTTTTCTTCCATGTTGTTTAACTTGTTCTTATACATTAGGTATCTAGTCATAGCCATGCTCTCAATGGGGGAGAGACTTGATTCTAAGATGAGGATGGGATAGGGTGTATTTCCTTTAATTTTGAGATTGTAGGTTATAAAATTATTTTGTATTTTCTCTATCTTTCTCCAGGATTCATGAGAGATACTATAGCCCTAAACTTCACATCCATAAATAATAACAGATGTAACAACAGTCTCAAAGAGGAGTTTCTTCTTATCCCAACTCAAAAGATCAACTAATTTACAATTGTTTTCAAGCCCATAATAAGCTTTCCATCCCCCAATATTCCTTTTCTCAATGCTATAATTCCAATTGAGCTTGTGGTGAGTATCAATTCCAAGATATTTGTATGAATTCACTTCCTCCAAGTTGTTTTTTTCATATACAAAGGTATCATAAGGGATCTTATTGGATTTAATAATCATGACCTTAGTCTTATCAGTATTAACAGTCATACCCATATTGGAGAAAAAATCCTTGAGGATTCTTATTTGGTTTTCAATATCATCGAGACTCCTTTCCATAAGAACGATATCATCGGCATAATGAAGAAGATTGATGAATATACCAGTGAAATTAGGGCCAACACAACCTTCTTTTTCCAAAACTTCTTTTAACTTGTGAATGTATATGGAAAAAATGATAGGGGACATGATCGAGGTGGATATCGATGGCTACCCACCTTTTCTGACTGGCTCAAAACAATTTTCTGGCAATTTTGGCAATTTACTATTTTTAGCCGTTTTTAACTTCTAGGGCCATTTTGAGGGCCCAAATGAAGGTTTTCTAGAGATAGAGGTCCTCAATGATATCCAAAGTTATGATTGAGCCCCAAAAATTAATCTCCTTGACAATACCTTTCCAACGAGTTATCACACGCCTAAAACGAAGATCGTATGCAAAAGTTATGACCCTGGGAAGTTGATGTACTCACCTACCCAAACGGGGCCCACATGACTTTTGGCGCTTCATCTCCTAGGGTTAGGTTTTTGGATGTATAGGGTTTTTGGCATTCCTGTTTATTGTAAAAAGGCCTTCAGAGCCTCATTGTAACCATCTTCTTGCGAATGCAAGTAGCTGTCACATCTCTTCTCAGAGATAAGTTGTCACCATTCTAGTGAGTCTTTCACTCTGTATTTTTTACAGTCTCTATACATTTCTTTCATTAATAGAAATCGTGTAATACTGTATATCTATGTTTATGGTTGTATCTATGATACATTTATGTTATCTTATTGAATATCTGTGATATCTCTGTGCATTTCTTTATTATATCTCTGCTCCCATTTCGTGCCGAAAATAATCCAAATCAGGACAAGGGACAACCTTGTTTGACTCAAGAAAAAAATTAAGATATTAAAAATTATTCAAACCTTAAATTTCTTATTGTTTGAAAAAATCAAAATTCAAATAAACATATACTTACTTTGATGCGACTTCTAAGTACAATTCCACCAAAATAACTTCATGCAACATCTATGAGTTCTAGAATCACACTTTTGGTGTTGGCGTTACCAACTTTGATGGTATTCCCCACCTTAACTAGTGCAACTATCATGGCCTTCATCGACTCCATAATTTAGTTTTATAATCATATAGCCTTATATTAATCATTATTTTTACATCCTCCTTGAAATAAGTATCAATATAGGAAGGACAAGGAAATTCTAAAAGAGTTTTTTTCAAAAGCCTATTCAAAATTAAGAAATTTTTTGATGATCCATATTTATCTAAAAGTATACAAACCTTTGTCAATTTTAGTAGTTCTTAAAATACTAAATATAAAATGTTGGGTGATATTATTTTTTAATAGAAGATTCCTAAAAATTTTATTAATGTAAAAAATTCTAAAATCATTTCATGAAAAGTATATAGATCAAAATGTATTATTATTGTCCATATTTAGTATTTTAAATTTAATTAAATAAATTTCTTATATCATAAGAGTTGGGTAATATATATTAATAAATATTTGGAAAAATTAAATATTAATGAAATATAATAATTTTGATTTTAGTAAACAATTATATTATAACTTTGTCCTGTAATCTTTGAATAATAAAAACTTTTAAAATGACATTATTATTACATCATCATCATTATTATTAGTGAATAATTATGTTATAATGTTATTGTTATAATGTTATTATTATAATATATGAAAAATACATAAATATTTAAATCACAATAATTTTACTCATCATATTTAAGTATTTTTTTTAAACACGTTTAATGAACATATTATATCCTGTTGGACAACAATCAGTTCACCTTGAATAAGAGTTAAACATTATATGACATTAATGGTTGTAACGTTTTCAATCACAATCCAAATTAAATTCCTTCCTAAAAGTAAAGTTAAACATTATATGGAAACTGTAAATTTAAATGAGTGATACATATCAAATTTCACTTAAAAACAAAGAAATCATTAACAATGTTTGTCATTAGCATACTCATAATACATTTTATAAATAAAGCAAGAACAACACAACCACAACATTATATGAAAAACATAATATACATGAGATATATACATATGAATATAAATTTCAAACATAGATCTCAACAAAATCTGGAACAAACATGTCATATATAGATCTCAAGTCAAATATTAAAAAATCAATATAAAAATCAATCAATACCACTACTAGCTAGGTCCACCACCAAAGCTAGGTGCATCAGTGTCTCTGTTATCATAGGTAGATTCTCTATCAAGAAAAATTCTATCTCATAAATAAATGTCGACAAAAGTGCACTAGCAAATGTCTCTCTATCAATATCATGAATATGTGCAGCAGTACCCAATGTGAACATAGTGTCAAAAACATCAAAATCTTGTGATACATGTGGAGGAAGAGGACGAGGAGAGGGATTGGTGGATGATGAGACATGTGCAATATGAGAAAGGAAATGATCGGTGGATGGTGATACAAGTGGAGGAGGAGAATGATCAAAATAATATGGTGATGCAGGAGGAGGAGGAGGATCGAACATGGATGCAGGTTTAGACACATGTGGAGGAGAAGTAATAGGAGGAGGAGGAGGAGGAGGAGGAGGAAGATCATATGTGGATGTAGGTTCACACATGTGGAGAGGAATAAAGAGGATCGATAGATGGTGCAACCAAATCATGTGGAGGATAATCAGGAGGAGGAGGAGGACCATGTGGTGGCATAGAGGATGTGGATGGATCTACTGATGAGCTATATTTAGTGGGATCATAAGAAACACCCCTCAACATATTGATGAGGTTGATGGCTCCAATAATATGACAAATCAACATCGCCATGTCACAAGGAAAAATCCTCTATATAGTAGAGATATCATGTACCTATAATATGTCTCTAATGGGTGCAAGTACCAGTCCATTACTAGTCATGACACAACATAATTGATCTTCCAGCTCTAGTCAGACTCTCCTATCTAGTCTGTGTGGCATGTGGGGGCTATTTACTGGAGGTTGGCCTTTTCCTCCTCCATCACCTCATCTTCATGTTTGGGAGCCTCATCCCCAACATATGTGCCAATATCTGCAAAAAACATAGATCATAATAATAACATAATTGAAACACAATGTTATAATAAATTACATGTGCATTAAATAAGACATAAATATATGTAAATAGATTGACCAAAATATAACGATAACATTAAATCTCTCATCTGGTGGCTCCTCTGTTGTAAGTCAGATGTTTGGAAATCCTCTCCAATCCATCCCAACATACAAGTACTTTACAATATCCAGGACATGATTTTCCTCGCTAGCCAATATATCATATACCTCCCTGCTGCCGAGAAAAATAGGAAAATCATACTGGCCCCTCTTTGGAATCAACTTCCTCCACATGTGCATACATGCATCAAACTATTGGCAAATATTTAACAGACAATTAACATACAGCGAATGGTTGTCATTGATGGCAACAGTAAAGATGACATGAGAACAACAAGTTTGTAATCGACAGGGAAACATAAGATAAGTTCAGAGAGGTGAATGATCGAAAGCAGCGAATGATCGAAGGCAACAAATGAGTGAAAGTTTGAGAAGAATCTCTTGAGAAGAAGAATCTATGATCGTTGAAGAGGGAGATAGATCTCAGTCGTTAGATCCGAGCACAGGGTCCGACCACTGTTGGATCGACGAGAACCTGCACGTTCTTTAAAGTGCAAGGAGTAGAGGGCTCACAAAATCCTGAAAGCAGGAGAACTGTCCATCTCAGGAGGTTATGTGGACCGTTGATTCGACTCCCTGTCGGAGTTTCGAGGATCGCGAGTTGAAGAGGGAGACAGATCTCAACCGTTAGATCTGAGCATAGGGTCCGACCACCATTGGATCGAAGAGAACCTGCACGGACTTTAAAGTGCAAGGAGAAGTGGGCGTAATCACAATATGAAAAATCACGATGAAATATGAGCCGTCAGATCAAGCTTTGATTTGGACCGTTAATTCCACTCAGTATCGGGGATCGGGACTTTGAAGTGACAAGAACACTTGACATCAAGAACCCCGAAATCGCGATATGCGATTTCGCGATTTAATCACAGCCACTGAATAGAGATCAGATCTGGACCGTTGATTTAACTTCTTATTGGAGTTTCGTGGATCGCAAACTTAAGGGTATAAGAACTCAATGCATCAAGAATGTCGATTTCGCGATATGCGAAATCGTGATTGATTCTGGACCATCATATCAAGAAATGATCCGGACCGTTGATCTGACATCTCATGGAATTTTGTGAATTGGGATTTGTAAGTGAAAAGAACATTGAACATAAGGAATGGTTGAGATTACTTCATTCCTCATCCATTCTATATTTCTCATTGATGCAGTTGGTAGCACATGATTGTAAGGATCATTTATCAAATAAATGGCTAAGATTACTTGATATGGATGATTGAGATCAATTCAGTCATGATCACTCTATCCTTCTCATAGAAAAGTACTTATGCACTCTAACCTAGAATCAGGTTATCAAAGGGTCCATCTCCACTCTTGACTTTCTGACTTACCCTAGAATGATCCAATCTACACTCAGATTAAGGATAGCTGAAAAACACATTACAACATAAAAATGTGATATTGGAAAAATATATATAAACACTGCAACCACTAACTAATGCACTAACCAATGGAGAAATTCAAAATCTAGATTTGACATATGTTTGAAAAGTGCCAACGAATTTCCCAACAAGGAATGTGGGTGGTTTTCAAATCCTAACATTCAACCTTCAATTAAGACAAATCAACTAAACATAGAATGTGGGTGGTTTTCAGATCCAACATTCAACCTTCAATTAAGACAAATCAACTAAACATAGATGTTTGGTTAGAGGTCCATTTATTGTATGTAACTATTGTAAGCTATATAGGTTGATAGATGCACAGGGTTGAAGGGTTGGAAGGATATACATGTTAGTTGTTGTAATTCTCCCGTGAACATAATAAAACTGAATTAGGATGTTTCCCCTATGAAGGGTTTTATCACATGAATAAGGTGTTCATTCTCGTGTGATTACATTTTTTTGTGTATTGCTTACTTGTTTCTAATTAAGTAAGTCTGGTTATTGCTTCCACAATATATAAAGTGGTATCATAGTGGGTTTAGCAGGTGCAGTAGGTGAGGCAAGTCGAATTTTGCAGATATTTGTAAGGGAAAGAACCTTTTGGACGTGTTGTTGCAGGTAAAGGCAAGCATATATGAGTATTGAAGAGCGTATTCTATATGTACGGATGTTTTCGCGACCAGAGGGCATTGTTCTAGTGGTTTTTTGTACACTGACGTTCCCTAGGAAGTGTTAGAGGAGCATCAATGCTCTCTAACTTTAGAAATTCAATTTTTTTGGCATTCAATGCACTTTTTTCTACTCGGAAGAAGCATTGCTAGGGTGGTGCTCCCTATCCCACTCAGGAGGAGTGTTATAGTGCTCCACATAAATCCTTAGAAGAGCATGATTCACATATTAGCGACCCCTATCAAGTTAAAGGGGAGCGTTGACATTTTGTTTTTGGATGGTGAGTGTTGACTTTTTGGCATTAGAGAGAAAAATGATTTTTTGGCTTGTGAGGCATTCGAGAGCTTCAACTTATGGCCAAGGTACAAATTTTGAAGTTTTAAGTTGAAAAATTTAATGGAAAAACTAACTTTGAGCTATGGAAGCTCAAGATGAAGGATTTCCTTGTGCAACAATATTTAAAAAAAGAATTGGCAGGCACGACAAAGAAACCAGAAACCATGAAGAATGAATAATGGGAATATATGGATGAAAGAGCTCTCAACACTACTAATCTATGCTTGGCAGATGATTTTTTGTTTAATATTGTTGGAGAGGAAACAATAGCAGGCTTGTGGACCAAGTTGGAAGGTATTATATGACAAAGTCTTTAATGAACATAATCTATTTGAAGAGGCAGTTGTATAGTTTGTGGATGAAGGAAGACAAAAAATTCGTTGAAAATTTAAGTACTTTCAATACTCTTATAATTCCATTCGCTAGTACGAAAAATCTATTTGAAGAGGCAGTCGTATAGTTTGTGGATGAAGGAAGGCACAAAATTCATTGACCATTTAAGTTCTTTCAATACTCTTATAATTCAATTCTCTAGTATGAAAGTAAAACTCGAAGATGAAGACAAGGAAGTGACACTATTGTGTTTGTTGCCTGAGTCTTGGGACCATTTAGTTACCTCTATAAGTTTTATCTCAATAGATGTTCTTCATTACGACTATGTTGTGGGAGCTTTGTTGGTTGAGGAGATGAGGAGAAAATCCAATCAAGAAGCCTCAACTTTTGAGGAAATGGTGGTTAGAGGGTGATCCGAAAAAAAAAAGCAAAATCAAAGAGGTTCTTCCAGATCTAATTCAAGAGGGAGGGGGGTAAAGTTAAATGTTGGTATTGTGGAAAATCTAGACTTCTTAAGAAGGATTGTTGGAAATGAGAACATGCCTCCAAAGAAGACTCAACAAAAGAAGTAAAGGAAGAAAATGCAACTGAAACAAGTTCAGGTTCAGGTATGACTAATAAGGTTTTGTCTATATGTAATATTTCACATCATGATCAACATTGGTTGTTAGACTCTAGTTCATGAAATCATATGTGTTTACATAAACATTAGTTTTCTACATACAAACCTATAGATGATGGAATTGTTTTTATGGGAAACCATATTTCCTGTAAGATTGTTGGGATTGGTTGCATCCGAGTTAAAATGTATGATGGTTCTATAAGAACATTAACAGATGTTAGGCATGAAACTGAACTTAGAAAGAACTTGATATCTTTGGGAGTTCTATATTATGTTGGATACAAGTGTACAACTCAAGGGGGAGTGATGAAAGTGTTCAAAGGTATCCTACAAGTCATGAAGGAGAACATGATCAAAAACCTTTATCAGCTTGAAGGAAGAACTCAGTCATATCAAGAAACAATGATATCTGAATGTGCAAGTGACTCCACTCATTTGTGGAATCAACATTTGGGTCATATGAGTGATAAAGGACTTAAGGTACTTGTAGATCGTACGTTACTTCCAAGTTTGAAGTCTCTGAATTTAAATTTATGTAAACATTGTATCTATGGAAAACATAATAGGAAGAAGTTTAAAACTGAAGACATAGTAGTAAAGGTGTCCGTGATTATATTCACTTAGATGTTTGGGGACCATCCCCAACAGTCTCCTATGGAGGATCATCATATTTTGTTACATTTATAGATGAATTCTCTAGGAAGTTGTGGGTCTATTTGTTAAAAAGAAAAGATAACGTTTTTATTGTCTTTAAGTAGTTTATATATTTGGTTGAAAAGAGTACTTGAAGGTCTATAAAATGTTTAAGAACTGATAATGGAGATGAATACACATCTATGGAATTCAAATACTATTGCAAGGAAGTGGGGATCGAGTGGCATAAAACCACTGCATATACTCCTTAGTAAAATGGTGTTGTTGAATGCATGAATATGACTCTTCTAGAGAGAGAAAGGAGCATGCTCAGTAATGCCAAGTTGTAGCAGGAGTTATGAGAATAAGAAGTTTCTACAACTTGTTATATGGTTAACCAATCACCATCAACTACAATTGAATGTAAGATTCTAGAAGATGTATGGATGGGTCACTCTTATGATTAGTCAAACCTTAAGATTTTTTGTTGTGAGGCTTGTACTCTTATACCTAAGCATCATCATTCTAAATTAGATCCCAAATAAAAAAGGATTATCTTTGTTGGGTATGGTGAAGGAATTAAGGGATATATATTATGGGACCCTACTTCCCACAAAATCACCATTAAAAGGGATGTAATATTTGATGAATCAATATTCATAAAATCAGATGTAGATGTTGAAATGAAACAAGCATAGGTACCTCAAACTCAACATATTCATTTTGAGACTCGTTCATATACAAAATAATATGAACATGAAGAGGATCATTAAGATGTTTGTACAGATGAAAATGTGGATGAAGATAATAATCAGGAAAATGTGAATATAACAAAATCATCTCTAAAGAGATCTACAAGGGTGAGGAATCCTTCTAGAAGTTATGATGATTTTGTTTCATCAATTTAATTGGTTACCAATAATGAGGAGCCTACTTGCTATCATGAAGAAATACAGGTGTCTGATAGTGCAAAATGGTAAGAAGCATTGAAAGAGTAAATGGATTCCTTAGAAAGGAATGGAACATGGGAGTTGATAGAACTCCCAAAAGTGATCCGGATATTATGAATGAAAAAAAATGAATACAGATATATATTATTAACACTGAGATATAATGAACAATAACAGAGATATAGTAAAACTTGTCTTCCATTGAATAAAGAAATATGTTGAAACTATAAAATGAAGACTGAAACAAGCTTGCTAGAATGGTGGCAACTTATCTTTGAGAAGAGATGTGACAATTGCGTTCATTCACAAGAATATGAGTACAATGAGGCTCCAAAGGCCTTTTTACATAAAAAAAAATGAATGCCAAAACCCTAGACATCGAAAAACTTAACCCTAGGAGATGAAGTGTCAAAATTCATGTAGGCCCCATTCGAGTAAGTTGGTACACAAACTTCTCGGGGTCGTAACTTTTGCATATGATCCTCGTTTTAGGCTCACTACAGCTCATTGGAAATATCTATATGAGGACTACACATTATTTCATCACACTCTCACTTTGTCTATAGTGTTACTGTGGTGGGCCCAAAAAACGTTGTTTAGGGCCTCAAAACAACCCCAGAAGTTTAGGACCCAAAAAGCTAGAAGAAAACTGCCAAAATGAAAACTAAAACTGCCAAAATGACATCTCTATGTGAGCCAGTTAGAATAGGTGGGTTGCCATCAATATCCACCTAGATAAAAAAGAAAAGAAAAATGTAGGATGCAAGTGGGTCTATAAACTAAAAAACCGTGCTGATGATAAGGTTAAGAGGTACAAAGAAAGAATCGTGGAAAAAGACTATTCTCAGAAGGAAGGTATTGATTTCCATGAAATATTTTCACCAATAGTTAAGATTCTTTCAATTCATGTTGTATTAGCACTAGTTGATTTATTTAATGTGGAATTAGAGAAGACGTTAAAACAACATTTTTACATAGAGATTTAGATGAAGAAATATACATGAAACAACCAAAAGGGTTTTTTCAGGATCGCAGGAAAATGTTTGTTTGCAAACTCAATAAGTCATTGTATGGCTCGAGGCAGTCTTAGAGGAAATGGTACAAGAAATTTGATTCTTTCATGGTGAGCGAGAATTATGCAAGGACTGAGTATGATCATTGTGTTTATTTTAAAATGTTGGATAATGGCATATTCATCATTTTGGTGATATATGTTGACGATATTCTTGTAGCAAGAAAGAGAATGGCAGAGATCAATAGGTTAAAGGATCAGATGGTTAGGACATTTGACATGAAGGATCTAGGAGCAGCAAAAAAAATCTTCGTCATGGAGATACACAAAAACAAGAAAAATGGTCAAATATGGTTATCACAATAGAAGTATGTGGAGAAAATACTATGAGGTTCAATATGAACAATGTGAAACCATTTTCAATCCCCTTGGCTTCTCATTTTAAGCCTTCTTCAATTTTATGTCCTAGTACAGATGAAGAAAAGGATAATATGTCTCATGTACGGTACGCTAATGCAGTATAGAGTCTAATGTAAGTGATGGTTATTACAAGACTATATATTTCACATGCAATGGTGTTGTCAGTGGGTACATGGAAAATCTAGGAAAAGAGCATTGGGTAGTAGTGAAATGGGTGCTTTGGTATTTGAAGGGAACAAGTAATTATTGTATCACCTATAATAGTGGTATTAATTTAGTCTATGGATATGTCGATTCTGATCTTGCAGGTGAATTAGACAAGAGGAGATCAACTTCATGATATGTCTTTACTCTTGCAGTTGAAGCTATTAGTTGGATTTCAAAGCTTCAAAATATTGTTTCTTTATCCACTACAGAGGCAGAATATGTAGTTGCTTCACATTCTTGCAAAGAAGCGATCATGTTAACAGGTTTATTGGGTGAGTTTGGAAGGATGTAGGACAAGTTAAAATTGTTCTGTGATAGTCGAAGTGCAATTCATTTGGTTAAAAATCCAACTTATCACAGTAAGACAAAACATATTCCTAATAAATACCATTTTTTAAGACAGGTTGTTGATGAAAGAGTAGTGGCTATGGAAAAAGTCCATACAAAAGATAATTGTGTAGACATGTTCAAAAAAATAGTATTATAGAGAAGTTGCAATGGTGTCTCGCTTCTCTTGGCTTGGAGAAGATGTGATGAATAAAATTGTGATGAATAAAATTGGGCATGATATTCATGTAAATTGTTGTCAGGGTGGAGATTGTTGAATGATGTTAACGAATTTCCCAACAAGGAATGTGGGTGGTTTTCAGATCCTAACATTCAACCTTGTCAACTAAACATAGATGTTTGGTTAGAAGTGCATTTATTGTATGTAACTGTTCTAAGCCATATCGGTTGATAGATGTGCAGAGTTGAAGGGTTGGAAGGATGTACATGTTGGTTGTTGTAATTCTCCTGTGTACATAACGAAACCGATTTTCATTTCCCTATGGATGTTTCTATTATGAAGAGTTTTACCATGTAAATATGATGTTACAACATGCTCAGTAAGGCCAAGTTGCAATAGGATTTGTGGGAGGAAATGATTTCTATAGCTTGTTATCTAGTTAATCGATCACCATCAGGTGCAATTGAATGTAATATTCTAGAAGAGGTATGGGTGGGTCACTCTTGTGATTATTCAAACCTTAATATTTTCGGTTGTGAGGCTTGTGTTCTTATACCTAAGCATCAACGTTCTAAATTAGATCCCAAATAAAAAATGCCTATCTTTGTTGGATATGGTGATGGGATTAAGGAATATAGATTGTGGGACCGTACTTTCCACAAAATCACCATTAAAAGGGATGTAATATTTGATGAATCAGTATTCATAAAATCAAATTTAGATGTTGAAATGAAACATGCATTGGTACCTCAAAATCAACATATTCATTTTGAGACTTGTTCATCTATAGAATAAAATGAACATGAAGAGGTTCATGAAGATGTTCATGCATATGAAAATGTGGATGCAAATAATAATCAGGAAAGTGTGGATATACAATAATCATACCTCAGGATATCTACAAGAGTCAGGAATCCTCGTAGAAGGTATGAGGATTTTGTTTCATCTATTTCTTTGGTTACCAATAATGAGGAGCCTACTTGCTATCAGGAAGCAATGGAGGTGTCTGATAGAGCAAAATGGTAAGAAACAATGAAAGAGGAAATGGATTCCTTAGAAAGCAACGGAACATGGGACCTAGTAGAACTCCCAAAAGTGATCAAGATTTTATGAACACAATGAAATGAATACAGATCTATATTATTAACACAGAGATACAATGAACAATAACAAATATACAGTGAAACTTGGCTTCTATTGAATAAAGAAATATGTTGAAACTGTAAAATGCAGACTGAAACAAGCTAGCTAGAACGGTGGCGACTTATCTCTGAGAAGAGATGTGACAATTGAACTCATTTGCAAGAAGATGAGTACAATGAGGCTCCAAAGTCATTTTTACATAAAAAATGAATTCCAAAACCCTAGACATCCAAAAACCTAACCCTAGTAAATGAAGTGTCAAAAGTCATGTGACCCCCATTGGGGTAAGTTGGTACATCAACTTTCTGGGGTCCTAACCTTTGCATATGATCTTCGTTTTATGTGTATGATATCCCGTTGGAAATGTCTATCTAAGGACTACACATTATGCCATCAGGCTCTCACTTTATTTAGAGTCTGACTATGGTGGGCCCAAAAAATGTTGTTTAGGGCCTCAAAACGGCCCAAGAAGTTTAGGACCAGAAAATATTGAAGAACACTGCCAAAATGAAATCTGAAAATGCCAAGATGACATTTGTATGTGAGCCGGTTGGAAAAGGTGGGTGGCCACCGATATCTAGACATGAAACATGTAGGCCGCAAGTGGGTCTATAAACTAAAAAAGGGTGTTGATGATAAGGATGAGAGGTACAAAGAAAGATTGGTGGAAAAAGGCTATTCACAGAAGGAAGGTATTGATTTCCCTAAAATCTTTTCACCAATAGTTAAACTTGTTTCAATTCGGGTTCTATTAGCACTAGTTGCTTTATTTAATGTGAAATTAAAATAGCTAGAAGTTAAAACAACATTTTTACATGGAGATTTAGATGAAGAAATATACATAAAATAACCAAAACGGTTTTTTCAGGATCGAAGGAAAATATTTGTTTGCAAACTCAATAAGTCATTGTATGGACTGAGGCATCTCCCAGGAAATGGTATAAGAAATTTGATTCTTTCATGGTGAGCGAGAATTATACAAGGAGTGAGTATGAGTATTTTTTTTTATTTTAAAATGTTGGATAATGGCATATTCATTATTTTGGTGCTATATGTTGAAGATATGCTTGTAGCAAGCAAGAGCATGGAAGAAATCAACAAGTTAAAGGATCATATGGCTAGGACATTTGACATGAAAGATATCGGAGCAGCAAAACAAATCTTGGGCATGGAGATACA
>ML816745.1:30105-42685 GCA_009831015.1 Picea engelmannii | reverse complement strand
GAATTGACTGCAGTAAACGAACAATTACAAAGCTCGTGGTTATTGAATTCCTAAATGGCAAGTGATATAGGGCCCGTGGGATAATAGCTAGGTCGAAGCTTGGAATCGGGAGAAAATTTAGTTGGTCTACTGGTGTGCCTAGCCATATGGGGAATATTATTCTCATCTATTGGTGGTTTTTCAAATTTTGGGTTTTGTTTTGGCTCGTTCGTAACAAGAGAGAGGTTGGATTGGAATTTTTTGTGTTGAGGGAATCCTGATCTTTGCTTCCCAAAAGGAAATTTTCTGGTTGTCATGTTTGTTTCTTTTTTGCTTCTTTGTTCACAATGCTTTCCTTTGGCTTAGATCCTTGGAAGAGTTGTAATGAACCTTTGAAGCTGGTTGAATTTTTTTGTTATATTGTTGGTCTTTTTGTCTAAATGTGGAATGTTTATGTTGGGTTTGGAGTTTGGGTACTATGGAACCCCATACCCTATTGTTCAAAAATTGAAAATGAGGTTTTCTTTGCCTCTATTTAAGCATATCACTCTACTCTCCCTATTGACTCTAACCCTTAAGAGCCTATTTGTATAAACTAGGGACTATTTAAATTTGGAATCATAGTGAAAATAGGGGTTCCAGTAGCTATGAGTTTAGGGGTTTGTACTCTATTTCTAGGGATTGTTTCTCAACACCTTTGTTTCTCACCACCTTTGATTCTAGGAGTTTAAGTTTTGTCTCCCTTCATCATTGTTAATATTGATGAACTAGGTTGTGGCCATTGGGGTCTCATAAGATTTGGTAGAAACACCTCTGTACACTTGGAAAAATTGGTAGTGATAATATAATTTATCTACATCAATTTTATGGTGCAGACGTGGGCAACATGGAAAACATGGATGTCCAGGAATTCCATAAAATGTTAAGAAACGAAGAGCTTATACATTCCAACAAGGGCACCTTACTCTCAGTGAACTCCAAATTTGATGACAATAAACATCATTACGTGTCACATAAATTCTTTTCACGAGCTTTCTAGTCTAGCAAACAAAAAAGATTGACATTCTCAATGTAGACTACAACGTGCTTTGTAATATGGTCCTTAATCTGTTAGATTCAAAATGAAGAAAAGAGCAGAGATATAATGGAAATAATAGAAGCAATCAAGAAACCATGATGAACAGAAATAAATAAAAAAAGGTAGAAAAGGCATACTCTAATCATCAATGCTTCTGTAAATCATCATGTACATAGATGTACATATATAATTCAAAAGACCATAACTGTCATGTAACTAAAAAACAGTTAGGTTAACTTAACTATCCAACTAACTTATGATTAGTGTTTTAACATCCCCCCTTAATCATAAGTTCATTCTTGCCTGAAAAACTGCCACTACTTGACAATCACATGTGTCAAGCGAATATTCAGAAGGCAAAACTACCACTACTTGACAATCACATGTGTCAAGCGAATATTTAGAAGGCTGGCTGAAGATGCTCTCTGAACTCTGAAAATAAAATGGCAGAAGTTGATGTCTTCTACTAAATTGGTGGTTTAAGGTTGACCACAAACTCATCTGGTGGTTTCAAGATGACCACAAACCAATCTGGTGGTTTCGGGATGACCACAAACCAAATGTCTAGCAGAAGCTGATTTCTTCTACTAAATGGCATGGTTTTAAGCTGACCATAAACTAACAAGAGCTCAAGGCTAAAAAATATGAAAATGTAACAAGCAGAACTTCATGTCTTCTGCTCAATTGGTGGTTTTAAGCTGACCACAAACCATATCAAACTAACAAGAGCTCAAGGCTCAAAAATATGAAAATGTAACAAGCAAAATTGGTGGTTTTAAGATGACCACAAACCATATCAACAAAAATATGTTCAGGAACAAGACTGCATACAAAGAACTAGGTTGCATACTTGATAATCTATTCAGAGGCTCTAAATCAAAATTGAAACCTGACTCAAAATCAAACTTGGAACCTGACTCAACTAGATTTCCCCCCTGTTAGGGACAAGTGGTTCCAATTCCCTTGACTGGCATTCACAAGTATGGCCAAGAAGAGATCTAGCACATCAAAGTTTCTTCTCACAGAGTTTGAAGACTCGATCTTCAAATCAGAAGACTGCATCAACCGGGGCCCCGATCATACCCTAAATCATCAAATCTTGAAAAACATTCATGTCCATCAACTGTAGAAATATCTCGAATCAAGTATGAGTGTACTTACGTATAAATTCGGCAATAAGACTGCTCCGATAAATTGGCTTCCAAACACCAATGCCATTTCCCTAACCATCCAAAATGAAGTTGTTTCCTCTTGCACTTTTGACACCTTGCTAAGGGATGATTTGTCTTCCCACAAAATTTGCATGGGTGGAGATAAAAAGAGTTTGACTTATCATGGCCAAACCGATGACAGTGTTTGCACTGTATGGGTTCTTTATTCGACCAATTAGCAACATCATCATCCTGTACCTGTTCCTTACCAATATCCGCAAGCTTTGTCGTCTTATCATCGTTCAAAAAAACTCCACTCACAAAGCAAATAAGTTCGCTATAATTAGGAAAATGAAAAAGGTTGTCAGCATCCTGTACATATCCTAGTCCATATCAATTTTGTTTAAATCATAATTCTTCCCATGGTCGAACAATACATTTATCCGCAACTTTTTCTGACCATTTATCCGCATCTTTTTCTGGCCTAGGGAATTCATCTAACTGATCTGCATGTTTATGACTTTCATCACTAGTCAACTGAGCGTCTTCATTATTTTCATCCTTGATGCCATTTTRGTTGTTGTAATCACATTGTTGGTGTCGAAGCAAACTTAACTCATCAGACAACAACTTGTTTTGATGTTTGAACATATCAATCTTCTTGTGTGTTACTTGTAAACAAGTAATCATTGTACTAAGAGTGCATTTGTTTATTGCAATTGTAGATTCTGTCGTTGAGTTAATTAATGTGCGCAATATTGTAAATAGGCCTTCAATTCTTGCCATTATGCAGAATATGGAAGAGAGATGCTTGTATGTTGATACCACAAACTTCAATTATGTATCCTATTGTGCATGTGAAGAGMAATCGTTCGTTGAATGCTTCCAAAAACTACATGATAACCAATGACAAYGCACACAAAGATCCTAAGATAGACCCCCTTATTCAATTTTGGGTGGGTTAAAGAGGACTCCTTATAACTTCCAAAAACTCCTTATAACACCTTTACAAAAAGTCTTCAAATAAATAACAAACCCTTATAATTGCAATTACAATCAATGGAGAAAACTCCTCCATACAAAAACTTTATAACTCTTCAAGGACACATCAAAACCTTATAACTCCTTTACAAAATGAATATGATCCCACTTGAATTAAAAAAGACTTTAAGAAAATCAAATTTTAATCCACTTCTTATAACTCCTTAAGTTGAATTTTCCTTYTTTTTTTTTCTTTATCATAACATGTAACTCACTATCCACAATACAATAATCTCCATGAAACATCATCACCAAAATGTTCAAAATGTGTTATTTCAAATATCCCCTCATAAAAKTTAACTTCAAATTTAATCCAATGGAATTGGCTCACTTCAATATTAATTCCCAAKCTCWCTCACGTCATTTTAATAAAATTGAGATTTGATGAGACTTTCWACTCTTTCCAAGATTTGACTTAAAATTGAGATTTGATAAGACTTTATACTCTTTCCAAGATTTGACTTTCTTGAAAGCGTTGTCCTTTTCCTTTGATATATAAAGTAATCACTTTTAAATATAAAAAGTCACATGAAAGCATTACCTCAACTTCTTTGATTTAGCATTCATTTCCAGCCAAACAATCATTCGTTCAAGACTCTGTTCTACACATATTCCATGCAAGCTTGACCCTTTAGTCAAAATTTTGTTTTACATCAAGTTCCCTTTCATCAAGGTTGGTGAATGCCACTACCCCCACTGGCGGATTGGCAACATATACTTATGACAGATTCTATGGGGTTCTGCAATGTAGGCCTAACATCTCTCACCACGACTTCAAATCTGTTCCGTTGTAGCCTTCATTGGAAAATAAAATAAAATTCATCTTCTCTTCAAATAACTCCACTTTTAAAATAATGCCTTTGCTTCTACAAAATGCGGCTCAATCCTTTTCTTCTTCTTTTTTTTCACAAATAAATATATTCTTTTGAAAAATATATTCTAACCATATATGTCCACTTCAATTCGATATCACATGTCCATTCCATTCTGAATTTCTTATGGGTCTTCTTCTGATTTTCTTATCGGACTAGCCTTTCTTTTTATATGGCCTCCTTTAAAAATTAAACTAATTCAAATAAAACACTTTATTTCTTAATTTCTTTCTGATAGCCGAAAATTAAAATAAAATTCACGTTCTCTTCTTTGGATTTGCACATCCGTGTCACAGAGAATTTTAAAACTTATAATAAAATTATAATAAATATTTATTTTTATCTTGGTTCGCGGATGAGCTTCTCCACAGCCTATAATCTTTCGTTGCTAGTCTCCATAGGTGTTTATCAAGAGTGCCCCAACGTCTGCATCTTCACAGCTCCAATCATGTCCACGGCTTCACAGCTCCAAACAGGAAAATGAATGGCACGAGAGCTCTTACTTCAGTGAACTTACCCATCCACTCGAGTGTACGGACCTCTCAAGCATTCTTCTCATTTTCTTGGGGAAGGTAGCGACTCTCTCACAACGGATTGGTTTTCTCCTCCAGGATGGCAAAAGAATGCTCACCAGTCGTTTCTCCTCCGGGCTGGAAAAATAATACCACTAAACGGTCTTTCTCTCAGCAACACTCTCACGACAAACAACAATAGTCTCTTATGACAAACAACATTCAAATGGGTGCAGACAACAACGCTCTCTTCTCCCAACCCAAACCTCTGATGCCACTATTAGATTCAAAATGAAGAAAAGAGCAGAGATATAATGGAAATAATAGAAGCAATCAAGAAACCATGATGAACATAAATAAATAAACAAAGGTAGAAAAGGCATACTCTAATCATCAATGCTTATGTAAATCATCATGTACATAGATGTACATATATAATTCAAAAGACCATAACTGTCATGTAACTAAATAACAGTTAGGTTAACTTAACTATCCAACTAACTTATGATTAGTTTTTTAACATAATCAATGAAAGGAAACCATGTTTAGTAGAGAATTCGATCCCAAATAAGCATAAAGATGAGGATGAAGTTCACTAGTTAAATGACTCCATGGAAAATGGGAAGCAAAACTCCCCACAACCTGATTATGGCTAGGAAGATGTTGATAGTTTCCATGTTTATAATTCAATTTTATGTTTTCTTTTCATAAATTTGTTAGATGTTTTTGTGAATCCGACTACTTGTAGGCCAACTTGGGATATATACTTTCTAATACATTGTAATCTTCTATTTATAACCAGAGATAACAAGAAATATTAAACAACACTCTATAATGGTTGTTAGTCCTGGATGAAACTAATTTATTATAATACTAGAATAGCCACTAACTCACGATCGGTGAACATTGATAGGTATCACTTATTTGAATCACTCTTTGTCTCCACTCATATTCTTAGTCAAACAAAACATGACTGGTGAACACTACGATATAGAAAGATGAATTATGAAAGATAAATCACCGGGTAAGTGAAACATATCGAATATGGAATGATAGAGTTGTCCAGAAGGAGGAAGTATGCTCCTAACGTGGCCCATGCATCCCATCAGGATTGGTAGAGAAATAAAGTAAAAAACCTAAAACAAATGCAGTAAAAAACCCTAAACAGACGCCATTGATAGTAAAAACACCAGGAGCAGTTATTAAAGTTGGCACTAATAATTAATAATGTGATCTTCTATTATTATTATAATTAACCTAATCACCCATTTTAATGATGAACGAACAATTAATAATGTGATCTTCTATTATTATTATAATTAACCTAATCACCCATTTTAATGAGGAATGAACATGTTTTGTCATTCAAGAAAGTTAATGGTTGAAATCACAACACTTCATTTATTGCGATGACGAAGAATATTCAGAGCATATGAAATCATGTCCATTAAAATCCCATCTGCGATTAAAATATCATCAAATATGACCATTTCCAATAAGTGTACGCCTATAGTCTTAAAAATTTTAAGTTTCAATGTAAAAAAAATAAAAATATAAAAAATCTATTAAAACGTCACTTAACCTTCACATTAATTTGACATTGTCCTCTATCGTCATCAACTGATCTAAGTACTTCCATGAATTTTGGAGAAACAATGTTGAAAATATTCATGAGAATCAAGGAACCATAACAATAATATGCTATCATTTCAAAAATTTCTATCCCACCAAGGAAGGTTTACGACAGATTAATTTTGTTTCCTTCGATTTGTTGTCGCTTCAAGAAATCATTTCTAGAAACTAAGGGAAACTCTACATTCAAAGCGAAAAAAAGGATGAAGTAGTTAAGGTTTTGATTTCAAGTGTTAAAAACAAAGCATCCAATTAGTGTTCATTATAGCTCATGAAATTGAAATTCAATCAAGCTTGAGCTAAAAATCACCTTGTTAAGCTTGAAACTATGACCTTTATTTTGCACTGTAAAAATTGTTGGAAACCTAGTGGCTTCATGCAATCACCAGACGCTTCATTGCATAATATCTTCACTAGACATGCATGAAGCTACATGAGGGCCGTTTTGAATCAAAATGAAGGTTCCATCTTTGGGAAAATCCAAATTCATACCAATATTCTCCAAGTTATCTGTCGCATCCTCTAAGGATTTTGATGAAGAATGAATTTTTCATTATATGCATAAATGGTATCCACAAGACCAAAATCCCCATCTCACCAATGAATTCTACCATCTTTCTCAACATCATCTTCGTAAGAATCATCAAGGGATTTGATGATATTTTCCATCTCAAATTATATGCAAAAAATCTTTAAAAAACCTGCAAATTATTAGAGAATTGTGACTTTGATACATAGGTCCTTTTCACATATGCTACCTTGGAAAAGTGAAATTTCGTGGTGGAGGAATAACTATGTGTAAAAATATTATCATCTCATTTTTCTATGGTTATCAATATGCAATTTTAGATCACACATTATATATCTGAGTATATAAAACATTAAATTCTATGTTGTAGCATGATTTAGATTAGAGAGTATATATCCTACCATATACAACATTAAATTCTCCTAAGGGTGCATTTCAATATTCTAGATGTAATAAAATATGAAGAACATAAAGATTTAACAAGCAATGGAAGAACAACAATGATATATGGAGAACAATATCAAAATAATACTAGAATAACACCAGAAAGAGAACCTTTATTATTGATAGCAATTTTCACTTGCCTCTCCGAGGGGGAAACCTCTAAAAGAGAAGAGCTCTATTACAATAATCTCCAAGACAAAATATCCAATACCTCCTACTCTTATTTGTATTAATTTTACCTTTTAAGGAAACTTCTAGAGGAATATATTTCTAGAAGCGGAAGCTTCTATTAGCTCTTCTTACATTGACTTATTTTCCTTTATTTAATAGGACTTATTAACTAAGGTTGAATTTTATTACTTAGAAAAAATATACTACTAACTAATGACCCAGAAAAGGGGTTAGGATCGGATCCTAACGTGTCGTTCCCCTTCAAAAACAACCTTGTCCTCAAGGTTGAAGGTGCGAAAAATGTTGGAGTATGGTTGTTGGTTCCGAGGTCGCATCCTCTAGTGATGTGTCCTTCCAATGGATTAGTACTTCCTTGATAGTTCTGCTACACAACTGAAATTCACGGGTATTGAGGATGACTTCTCGTTGGAGCCAAAGGGATCCTTCTTCATCTAGTTCTGGAAGGACGGTTTGGACCCTGCAATTTTTCCCCACCAGGGAAACATGGAACACAAGATGGATTTTGGAAGTAGCTGGAAGGGCCAATTTGTATTCCACTGAACCAATACGCTTGAGGATATTGTAGGGCACATAAAACTTTGGTTCCAACTTGTGATGTCCCTGTGTTTTAAGAGATGTTTGTTTTTAAGGTTGGAGCCAGAGAAAAACGTGATCAACAAGTGACATGAACCCTCTCAAAAAATAGTGTATATAACTCTAACACAAGTGGGAATTATCTCATCCCACAAAAAATAGCATGACAATGATGTAATCCATGAAACAATTGTCTCAAGAAAATCTACACCACCTAATCAATTGGGGCCCCTACAATAAATTATCTACATAATACAATATAGAGTAATTAATGCGCTACCCATTAGTGCTATATTGTGAGAGTTCCCAGAGAATAACACACAAGCACCTAATAGTTCACATAGAATAAGACACAAGAACCTAATGTCCTCTATATCAAATTAAGTTATCCATAGGTGACCACCATGAACTTGGAATTTTGAAGAGGAATAAACACATGGAATGACATATCTCTACACATATTCCATCTAGGTTTGTCCTACAACAACAAGTAGTAGCACAAGGAAGTGGGGAAAATAATCCCTC
The DNA here is from genome assembly GCA_009831015.1 of Picea engelmannii. Taxonomy (NCBI): domain Eukaryota; kingdom Viridiplantae; phylum Streptophyta; class Pinopsida; order Pinales; family Pinaceae; genus Picea; species Picea engelmannii. Next base: position 34,157 of record ML816745.1, on the reverse strand, counting down.
CTCATAGACAACCCAGTGATGAAATAAACATCCTCCTCTCTGGGAAGATACCACAAATCAAGACCGACATTGAACCCTTGTCTCTCATGATCATAGAAATGGATCAATTGTTATAATGACTCAGAGTTCCCCCTAAGGGATGTACCCTCTTGATAAAACTTCAGGAGGCCAACATCCATCAAAATGTTATGTGTGAGTTGTGAAATAGGGAAAGATGGCAACTCTCTCTCCCTGTCTCTAGCCTCCCATTCATGCACACATGTATGTGTCTTGAATAACTATTGTTTTTTCTCCTCCTTCATCATCGTCGTCTTTGTTTCACATACAAATATTGCTAGGAACACATATATATATCAATACAATAAATTGAAATGATAAAAAAAATACATATATAAATGACGTGTACATAAAAAATCCAAAAGTAATTTTTTTTTGCTAAAATAATTCAAAAATAAATTGGTGGACCGAAAACAGAACATACGCACCATTGATGATGTGCTCTATCAGACAAATAACACAGTCATGCAGTGTTGTTACCAGTACTCATCGGTGACATGTTTCTTGTCGCACCATTAAGTAGTTGTGTAGTGCATCCCCTAGGATGCTTCGCATAGGATCAATGTTTTTATCTAAATTGGTTTATTCCTTTTAACTGCACTAGTTCATTACTTTAACAAAGATGCACCACAATGCTAAAATTTATGGTGAGAAAAATCCAATGTGTCTTTTGTTAAATCAAAAGCATTGATGAGCCAGTTTTACCATAGAACCAACATGATGTTTAGCGGTGTGTTGTATTACTAATGAACCATAAACGAGCAATTACAGAAGACGAATCATGATTTTTATTTTTCAAAACATGTCATGGTGTGTACTTTTAACATTTATGCACCGGTGTGCCAAAATTATTGCCAAACTTCCACAGATTGCAGTGATGTGTCTAATAGATTGTACCTCTCTAATTTATTATTAAAAATTCACCCTCGTTCCATTTTCTTTATAACATCGATGCATTTGTTGAATTGATGGGAACCGCTACCTTAAATTGCATTATTGAATTTGAAGCGGTGTGATGTGCTACTATTAATGCAGTGGTGCCACCATGATAGTAGAGAACCGATGTTTTGTTCCAAAGTGCATTGTAAACGATAGATCACCAGGAATGAGGCATCCAATGACACGCCCCACTATGCCAAGTTCATAAATATATGTCCAGATGTTGTTCTGTAAACAATATTGATGCATTTGGCTAAAATGGTTGCATTACTACATTAAATTTTATAAATGCTTAAATTAGCATTGTCGTTAATTAAGTGAAATGTACCAGTGTAATTTGAAGCCAATTATGAACCCATTGTGGGGCATTCCAAAGGACGCACCGCTTTGATTTGATAATGTGTCCCGGTTCTCTTTCGTGAACACATTGACGCGTGCATATACATGAGATGCACCTATGGTGGTTCTCACTGTGAATTTAACAAAATATGCATAGCTTCAAGGCAAGACAAAGAGCCAAAGAGTTCAGGCGCAATCCATGAAATTGGAAAAGAGAATTGAAAAAATACCAAAATTTTAAGCTAAATTCAAATTTTTATTAGATGAAAATACAAATAGAAAGGTAATAAACAATTTTTGTGTGTAAGACTAAGCATATTGTTTTCAAATACCATTTTGTAAAACAAATTGTTTATGAAAAGAGTAGCTCTTAATAAAGTCTATACTCAAAAAAAAAAATTGTTACAACAAAGAAAAACAAGAAAACAAGCTAATGATGTATATTATTGAACAACAACAGTTCATGTAAGAGTGACACCTACATTGAAGATGTTATATATTTCTGTATTCATGAGAGGCATTTGTAAGTTTGTAATCCCATTGATAAATAATAATACCCATACCTTGCTCTCTCGATATTTCCTCGACAAATTATCAAGGTTTTAACACACAAATTTGTTTCATGTTTGAATGTGCTTTCTGTTGGTTTTTTTTTCCGTTATTTTCTCCTTAGTTTATTAGTTTTGTGCTTCCATTTATATAATTCCAGGTTTACGAACCCATGAGGCCAAGAGTAAGGCACTATGCATCATTAATAAGTAAGGCACTATGCGTCATTAATAAGTAATGAGCTAGTATCAATGCAACATTGGGTAATGGAGATATTACTTGTATAGAATATTAATTTCTCTCCATTGCGCTATTGTCCCCCCCCGTCATGTTTCTGGAAAGCCCTTGCACTACCTCTTGGTCTCTGTCTGCAACTTAATGTTTACTCACCTGCTACATTTGTTTCTCCTCGCAACCCCACAACTATTTTATTGAGCCGAAATCCATGACTGGAAAATTCATTCTCATTGTTGCATGCCGACATTGTTGACATGGGAAGAGAGGTGCTAATTTGTAGCTTGTTGTTTTCTAAATTCATATTAAGATCGAACAACTACAAATAGATCAGCGTGCTCTAAACACCTATTTTAAAAATTACCGCATACTTTAATCAGTTCGTCTTGCAGGCTATCTGAATTCAGAATAAGATGGAACAATTACAAGTAAAGCAGCATGCTTTGAACATGCATTTTCAAAATTGCCGCATACGTTAATTTTTTGGCCCGGCGACTAGAAAAAAAAATCAACTAAACATAGATGTTTGGTTAGAGGTGCATTTATTGTATGTAACTATTGTAAGCTATATAGGTTGATAGATGCACAGGGTTGGAAGGATATACATGTTGGTTGTTGATATTCTCTCTTGAACATAATAAAACTGAAAACTGAATTAGGATGTTTCCCTTATGAAGGGTTTTATCACATAAATAAGGTGTTCATTCTCGTGTGATTGCATTTGTTTGTGTATTGTTTACTTGTTTCTAATTAAGTAAGTCTGATTATAGCTTCTACTATATAACAAGTGGTATCATGGTGGGTTTAGCAGGTGATAGGTGAGGCAAGTCGAATTTTGCATATATTTGTAAGGGAAAGAACCTTTTGGACGTGTTTTGGCAGGTAAAGGCAAGCATTTATGAGTATTGAAGAGCGTATTCTATATGTACGGATGTTTTCGCGACTAAAGGGCATTGTTCTAGTGGTTTTTTGTACACTGGCGCTCCCTAGGAAGTGGTAGAGGAGCATCAATGCACTCCAACTTTGAAAATTCAATTTTTTTGTCATTCAATGCATTGTTTTCTAGTCGAAAGAAGCATTGCTAGGGTGGTGCTCCCTATCCCACTCAGGAGGAGTGTTATAGTGCTCCACATAAATCCTTAGAAGAGCATGAGTCACATAGTAGCGACCCCTATTAAGTTAAAGGGGAGCGTTGACCTTTTGTTTTTGGATGGTGAGTGTTGACTTTTTGGCATTAGAGAGAAAAATGATTTTTTGGCTGGTGAGGCATTCCAGTGCTTCAACTTATGGCTAAGGTACAAAGTTTGAAGTTTGAAGTTGAAAAATATAATGGAAAAACCAACTTTGAGCTATGGAAGATCAAGATGAAGGATTTCCTTGTGCAACAATGTTATAGGATAAATCCGTGAGTGCGGACACAAACCGATCTCCCTAGATCCACCTGGATCTAGAACAAAATAGGACAGAATATATCGCTTTCCTTAGATCTAACTATTGAATTAAATTGGAAGTGAGAATAAGAGACATGCCTTGTAATCACTTCCTTAATCTTTGTTGCTCTTGCTTCGCTCCAGCGCTCTCGTGCACTCAAGATCACAACAAAACGAACCAATCGAAGTAAAGGTAGATTAATATATTCAATGACTAGTCTATACATATGATCAAGGAATTATGTAATAAAGAGACATCATCTTTATGGGAAAGTGACATATTGTTGTATTGAATTAATTGAAAGTGAAACTTACAACCTGAGCCTTGATGTCATAGGTCTCCTTTCGATGGCTCCTAGCTCTGATACACACACTTGCTCATGCATGAAGAAAATCAACTACTTGTGATGACCTTGTTGTTGTCTCTTGTTGCTGTAGCATCAATCCTCCATACAGTCTTGCACTAATTCTCTAATCAATCTCTAGCTAGCTTGTTGCTTGTTT
>ML816744.1:50536-76521 GCA_009831015.1 Picea engelmannii | reverse complement strand
TCAGGTTGGTAAGAAGAAGAAAATTGTCAAGTTCCCTTGCATGTTATGTAAAGGTAATCATTACTCTCACCTTTGTCCTCACATGGACGAGGCTTCTTCTCTTTTGGAAAAACTTCAACTTCCAAAAGGTTATCGTAAGCTTTTCTCCGACCCATCATTGGTTGATGGACTGGTCAATCTGGTTCCATCCCCGGTCAGTCCGATTGATCAGGTGGTCAATCTAGTTTCCTCCTCGATTGAACCACGAACCCAAGTAGTTGATCCAGTTTCGTCATCGATCAGCCCCGCTCTTCATCAAAAGAGTGATACCAAAGTGGTCGATCCAGTTTCACCATCGGTCGATCCCATTCCTCCATTGAGGAATGCTAAAGTGACTGATCCAGCCCCTTCCTCGGTCATTCCCACTCTTCCTTTGAAGAGTGCCAAAGTGGTCGATCCAGTTTTGCCATCGGTCGATCCCATTCCTCCATTAAGGAATGTCAAAGTGACTGATCCATTCCCTTCCTCGATCAGTCCCACTCTTCCTCTAAAGAGTGCTAAGGTGGTCTATCCAAGTCCACCATTGGTTGATTTGATCCAATCATCGGTCGATCCTACTCTCCCTCTAGAGAGTAAACCCGATACTTCCCATGTTTTTCTCATTAATACAGAATCTACCATGCTGGGGGGCATTCCTCGTTCTCCTACGAAACCCCCTCCAAGTAACGAGACCATCCTTTTTGATTGGGCTGTGCTAACTGGACCTCGTCTTCCCTCTCACATTCCTTTTCAGATTACAGTATAGGTTTGTGGTCGGGACATTCCTCAAACGCTGATAGATGAAGGTGCATCCGTTAGTATTTTGTCCTCTGTTGCTTGGCATGCTTTGGGTTGTCCTCAGCTTGCACCGGTTACCCAGAATCTGTTGTCTTTTAACAGAAGAACTAGTCAACCTTTAGGGATCCTTCCTCAGTTTCTTGTAACTTTGAGAGGGAAAACTGTCTTTATTGATGTCATGGTAGTCCGAGACCCCTTGGATTTCGCTTTACTCCTTGGGCGGGATTATGTCTATGCCATGAAAGCTATTATATCCACTCTTTTCCGCGTGATATATTTCCCTCATGATGGAAGAATTGTGACTATTGATAAACTTTCATTCATTGGCCCTGACTGGGTTACCTCCCTAAGTGGTTCTTATATGCAGAAAGTATCTCCCCCGTCGCATGTCAATTATGTGGCGTTGTCTCCCACGACCTCAACTTTCGACGATTTGGATCCAGTAGTTGACATGGTAATATCTTCGGTAGGATTTTTGGAGCCTGATCTCCTTACTCTTATCGAGACCCTCGACATGTGTCCCTTCTTGAATGATTATCTTCCATCTAGTTAAGATCTCCTGGAGGCCATGACCATGTTTTATCCATCGACATGGTACCCTTCCAGAGCACTATCCTCTTGGAAGCCATGATCCGGACGAAACCACGAGCATAGTTTCCCTTCTCTGTGGCAAGCTCGTTAAAAAATGAAACGGAGGCTATGAGCATAGTTTTCTTCTCTATAGCAAGCTCGTTAAAAAATGAAACAACAATCTGGGGATCGAACCTGGAAACTTGAGCATAGTTCTTTTCCTGTGTCAAGCTCGTTAAAAAATTAAACAATTGCCTTTCCCTTTAAGTTGAGTCTTTCGTCAGATCTCGTAGATGTCGAGTCGAGTATTTCGTTAGGTCTCATTTTTTGAACCTTCATTTCATCCACCTGTATCCTTTTTCTCCATCTAGCATAGAAATTGGTGACAACCTCAAAGTCGGTGAATGAATTGAAGCTTGGGGGGCATGTCTCCAGCCTTTGATGATCGTTCTGGAGCTAAGCCACTAGCTTTCAAGCTGGGGGCATACTGAGCCTATTCTTTGTTCTTTCTCGTGCTCGTAAATACATGAGAATGCAACCGGGTAAACTTTTATCTCTTTTTCAGACCTGTACGGATACACGAACACAAGAAAAAGGAACCCCCCTGGAGTCTCCTTTAAACCCTTTTCAGACTCTCTAAATATTAAAAGATTGTCGAGTGACCTTGCTTCCTTTCACACTCGTTAAACGGTCATAAAGGGTGTCTTTTGAGCGATATTTTATCTCTTTTTCGGTCTCGTTAGACTACTGTACGAAAAAGGAACTGAGAGAGTTCTCTTTTAAGTGTTTTTCCAAACTCTATAATCCCAAAAAACCTTCGAGTTTTTTGTCTTTGGACTCGTTAAAGCACACATCGACAGGCCCACATGGGACTAAACCCTTACTTCTTCCGATTCGTTAAACAAAGGAAGAGGAACTTACCGAAGGTGAGTTATATGGAGCATGTGTTATCCTCCTCGAGCTCATTAAGCCAAAAAGAGGTACTCATCCATCTAGATGGGGGAAAAATTGAAAGGAGCAACCCAAGCAGTCTCTTGAGAACATCATCTAGCACTTCTTAGAGTCGCCCTTGAACACGACACTTTCTCATTTGCACATATCATAATCCGCTGAACCTCTGCACTAAGCCAATCTATTAAGTTCCTTTCACTCCTTTGGGTCACCCGATGCAAGTCACGAGTATCCACTGCATAGTTTTGGTCCGTGTCATGTTTTGTTGTTGTGCCTCAGTGTTCAAGGGAAGTATCCTCCTCGAGAGTCAGCCATCCCAAATATCTTGCCTCAAAACCTATGTCAGTCCATGTCCATTCGATCTACCAATTACATCTCTATGTTTGTTTCGTGTCGTTGATGGGGGATACATCAAGGCCCTCCCTCGACGAGTCTATTCCTGTCGACTTCAACACATTATCTGGGAATTAGACTTAGAAACCAGTTGGTACTTTGGGACCTTCATGCCTCAATGGCAGGCCTCCTCACATTCGACAGTAGGTTTACATCATTGACCTCTGATCGAATGATTCCATGGATGTTTGACCTCAGCTCATCTATTCACATTCGCTGGAATGTACTAGGGTACCTTGGGAATCATTGACATTAATGGTTATTTCCCTCTCACTTGTTAACGGTTTACATCATTGACCGGTAATCAAGTGGTTTCTACCATGTTCGACATCAGGACATCTATTCACATGGTTATAATCGTACCACATTGAGATCGGTAAGAAGACCTTGGGTTGAGTAACCACTTTGATATATGATTTTCCCAGGCTGCGAAGGAGTTTCTATTGGACAAAGAACACATACATTGTTACATAGATCCACTTTGTATTGGTCGTGGCTATGTCTTGTCGTCTCGTAGATCCACTGTGTATTCTTCGTGGCTACGTTCAGTCTAAGTCATCAGAGTATAGATCCACATTGTATCTTCGGTGCCTATACCTTTTTGTCAATACAATTATGGATCTGCAGTGTATTTTTTGGCGGCCATATCTTGCGAGTCTTGATCACCCAAGCATAGGTATGCCTGCCTTAGGTTTTGAAATATGTCATGATATTTGTTGGATGTTTGTGTGCAGCTTTCGTCAGGTTCTCTGAGTCTATACCCTTGCTTGAACATCTACAAAGTATTTCAGTTATCAATTCACATCTTCTAACTTCATACTTTGGGGGGCAATATGTTACACATCGAAATTAATCACTTTGATAGTGTCACAAGTGTCGTCATTACAAAGGTCGCAAGTGTCGCACGTGTCGGAGAAAGCATGTTGCCATGATGCCTATGGCGTGCCTATAACGACATGAGGAAGACACTTGAAACACCTCAAACATTTGATTTGGAAGAGGAGAAATGAGTCAGCAGGCTTGCAAACCTTTTGCCATCTGAAAGCACCCAAAAACCTGAGTTTTGGAGGAGATCGCTCCCCTATATCGCTTTTCGGAGCACCGACGCTCCCCCTTACACTGTCAAGGAGCGTTATAAAGCTCCCCTGGCCCTTTTGAGGGAGCGTTATAGATTTTGAGAGCGTTGACGCCCCCTAAATCCTACTAGGGAGTGCTACAATGCTCTGATGGCCCTTTTGAGGGAGCGCTACCTATTCTGGGCAGTTGTTAAGTTGTTGAGATGAATGGGGGAAGGATCCTTTCATTCTTGGGAGGCAGTTGGATTCGAATCCCTAGTCCAGCCATGATCCTAGGGCAGATCCTCAACTGAAGGAGGCAAATCCTCAACTTCCCCAAGGATATATCAAGTGGTTGAAGCCTCTCCAAGGCTATATAAGCAAGATTTCTAATGGTGAAAGAGGATGGAAAAGGAGAATCACACCAAACTTATGATCTCATAAGTAGTGTTGGAACAGAGCTGATTGGGGGGCAGAATTGCTAGCATGAAACCTATTATCTCGTAGGAAACACACAGTCAGCCAAAGGAGAGTGATCAGTGAAGTTTCTATCATCCAGGTTGTGGATCTTTCGAGCAAGGGTTAGACGAAGAGGACTTGACGAAGTTGTCGCATTCGCATCTACGATTTTAAGTACTGTTGTCGTTATTCTCATTAATATGACACGCTTGGCCTGTTTCTTTCTAGTTTGTGTTTGAAGTTACATGAACTTATCATTGATAGATAGATCTGTTTTCAAGCTAATATCAATAGAGTAGGAAGTGGTCGTATCTTGTTTGTCTACATGACTCACCGAGGAGCAAAGGATCAAATCTTAACTCAGAGCGTGCAGGGACAAACGTCGATAAAAAGGTACTTCTGTTATCTTTCCTTCTCATGTGTTAGTTTGCATAGATTTGAAAGGAAGTCAATGTCCACGTTAAGCATTTTTTGTCTTAGAGTTAAGGTCAAGCTCTTTGAGGCAATCTACCTGTCCGTAGGGAGATTTTCCTACAACATTTGTGTTTATAACCTATGTTCTTAAAAGTCTTGGTAAGGTGATCTGTTTCTTTTTCTAGGTGTTCTTCATAAGAGATTCTTATGGCTCTAGTGGCTAAAGTTTTTAGGACACTTAGTTTCTAGTTGGGGTGATGATGGGAGTTTGTGTGGAGATAGTTCTCAGTGTGGGTCTTTTTTCTATAAACTGCATGTCCTAGATCCCCATTTCTTTTCCTCTTGACAAGAACGTCTAGAAAGGGGATGTTATCATTCTCTTCGAGTTCCATTGTGAATTTTATTTCTTCGGATATGTTGTTTAGGTGTTGAAAGAAATTTTGTAATTCTTCTTTCCCGTGGGGCCAGAGAACATTGGTGTCATCAACAAATATTTTCCACCTTAAAGGTTTTAGGCGAAAGGAGTCCAAGGCTCTCTTTTCAAACTTTTCCATAAAAAGGTTAGCAACAATGGGGGACAATGGGGAGCCCATTTCTACGCCGCTGGTTTGTTCATAGAATTATCCTTGATAACTAAAGAAAGTGGAGCATAAGTAGATCTTGGCTAGGTTTGATGTTTCTGGGTCAGTGACTTCTTTGATAATTTGGATAGCTTCATCTAAAGGGATTTTGGTGAAAAGGGAGACTACGCCAAAACTTATGAGGGTGTCTTGAGGCGTTACTTTTTTATTTTTAATGATTTTAATAAAGTCATTGGAGTCCTTAATGAAAGAGTCGGTGTGGCCTACCAAGGGGCTAAGGATCTTGGCTACATGTTTAGCTAGCTCATAGGTTGGTGAGCCTATGGTATTCACTATGGGTCTAAGAGGAATATCTTCTTTGTGAATTTTTGGTAGACCATATATTCTAGGGGTGATCTCATTGTTTGGGGTTAAATGTTTCTTAGTTCTTTCGTATAGGTTGGAGTTGTTGATGGCATTCTTTACTTGCTTTATAATCTTCTTAATAGGGTTGCAATTAAGTTTTCTATAGCTGCCACTTTGAGAAAGGTGTTCATTCATTTTCCTATTATAATCATTAAGTTTCATAAGGACGGTGGCGCCACCTTTGTCTACCCTAAGGATCACCAAATTTTCATCGTTTCTTAAGTCCTTTAAAGCTGCACGTTCTTCTTTACTCAAATTGCTTTTTGGAGGTTTAGCTTTGCGCAGAATCACTGAGCAGTCTTGGCGTATTATCTCTTTGTCTTCATCGGCGAGGTATTGTATGCTATCTTCTACGCAACAAATAATATTATCGATGGGTATGGAAGTTGGGGAGATGGCGAAATTAAGTCTTTTCTCTAATATGCCCAGCTTGGCTTTGTTTATTGCGCGCGCAGATAGATTAACTACCGTCATCCTTAGACAATTTGAAACAAAATATGCAATAGGAAATGTAAGTAGGATTACTAGAGTGTTACAATGGTAGAGCTTTAATATCTACTTCTATATAAGGTGTTCTTTGAGAAATTTGAACAAGTGGAAAATTATAGAGAAAACGATAATAACTTATGTCTTTATCCCAGGGTTTCAAGCAAGCAATTTCATAATATTTAACACGAAACAAGTAAAATTCACCGTAAGCATTCATTCACAATAAAGAAATGCATATTTTCTACTTACTTCACCAAGAATAATCAAGCTCAAACCCTAGTTGAATATTTCCCACCATGAAAATAGCCAAGATACACCAAAAATGCCTCTCCAAGAAGTTGCGCACCACTTAGTTTCAACCAATAACCCTTAAAGAGGGTTGAATTTTAGACCACACACTTGTATGATCATAGATGATCAATAAAAATGAGATTTTTTTCTCTTATTTATACAATATCGATGACCTTTAATTACAATTAGGTCATAAAAAAGGTTGACATGGCCAAATTACATTTAAAATCCAGTTTTTACAAAAATGTCATTAATTAAACCCTAATTTCATCTTCAAGGGTGATGTCATGCCCTTTTAGGGTGATGTTAGGCCCCTAAGGTGGAACTCTAGGCCTCAAGTGTAGGGTGCTTGGCCTCCAAAGGCCCTGAATGCTGCCACATATGCCAAATAGCACACAACTTCCCATCATAAGTGAAAACCCTAACTCTGGGTGATGTCAAGGTCAAAATGATGATGTGATGTGCTCTCAAGGGTCAACGTCTAGGTGGAAAGGAAAAACCCCCCTGGGTCTAGGTTTGTTGGAGTGTCCCTGGTGCAACGTCCTCCTTTTTTCCTAGTGCAAGCTTTTGGTTTCTCTCTCCCCCTGGTGGGGTTGCTACATCCATCTGTTGGGATTTCAACCCTATGGAGGTCCAACCTAATCATTCCCCCATATGTACCTGTCCACCGAGAGAAGTCCTACAACAACAACAAGTACACCCCCCAAGGGATCATAAGTCACAGGGAACATAGCAATGTCAATCAAATCTAATAATCAAATTACCCTAACATGTGCATCAAACCACCCCTTTACCCAGAAAAATGCTCAAAGATGTTATGCAGTTTAACAATTCAGGTTTGGAGAAGGTCTCAGGATGTCCTATTGGGCTAATCCTCCTTAAGCTTGGGGTATTTCCTAGGTGAGAACAAATCTAGTTCATGTAAGTGTGTGTGAAGTGGCATAGGGGAAATGTTTGGGCAGAGGGTGTAGTGATAACAGGGAAATGTAGGTCTTGTCTGTGGGTGCCTCTATAGAGGGTGAGCTGCACCTTATCATGTATTCCATTGTTTCCTAGCACATTCAATGCCTTTTATTCTTAGTCTTATTGCTTTTGGTATTTTTTTCTTTTCAAGGGAAAAGATGGGGGACACTGTCCTGGCGTGGTGACCAGAGGTGACAATGTTACCCACAAGAATTTCATGAAAATGAGAAGGTTGGCTTGTGATGAGACCCCCTTTCTCTTGGCTATGCCAACAAAATCCACTACCTTGGTTTGGTGACCAGATAGATGGTAGTTTCATACCACTACATGCTCATTGACCTAATAGGTTGGCTCATGTTGAGAACTCCCATCCACCAACTAGTATCTTGAGTTTTGATTTATCTTATGGGTCCTCTTTTCTTACTAAGAATCCTTTTATTTCTTTCTCGAGAATCCTTAGGCGAAACATCTCAAAGGTTTCATTTAGCCCCTTCTTCCCATAAGGAAAGGTACAACCCTTCCTAACATGGAAAACCCAATGCCCAAACCAATGTGGGGGAAGATGAGAGGAATAATGATGGGAAGTGGTAAGTATGGAGGGAATGGATGATGACCTTTCATAGAACCACCGAGTGGCAACTAATCCTAAAGGGGAATCAACTTACTAGGATATTATGTCACCCTCCCAGGTATGAACAAGTTAAAGAGCACAATTTCCAAGCAAACATTATGAAATGGAGGAGAATTCAGTGCAACATATTCAATCTCTTCAAAATTTAGAGTGACACATACTATTATCACTGAGAGTCACCCTCTGACTACAAGAGGATAATCCCAATACCCATAAAAATAAAAGTAAAAGGATTAAAATGGTTTGAGTAGGTGGATCAGTGAGACTCTAGGGAGAAGAAAATATAGCAGAAGTAATTGCAGATCAGTTCGGGACCATTGGGCTATGGAGTCATAAGTATCGTGAATAAGGAAGGAATTTAAATTGCTTATCAGACACAATGATTTATGTGGTGATGAGGAGAAAGAAGACAAAAAATATCTGAGTGATGAACCATGAAAAATGGGCAAGATGACAAAAAATCCTCCATTGCCTCAGGAATCCATAGATCAGAGAGATGCTACATCCAGACAAGAAGAAAATTGAAAATGTCTTTTGAACCATGAAAGATGGGCAAGATGACATCAGATCCTCTACCACCTCAGGAATCCATAAATCAGAGAGATTACATCCAGACAATAATGAAAAAATAAAATATCTGATGAACCATGAAAGATGGGCATGATAGCAACAAATCCTCCATCATCTCAAGGATCCATAAATCAGAGAGATTACATTCAGATAAGAAACATAAAAACGTGTAAACTAAGAAGATAGTCTGATAAAAACAATTCAAAGGAATCTTCAATGACATAATATTTACAATCCAAGCCCTCAGACATACAAACTGAAAAATTACAGAGCCCTGCTCTTAAAACTCTCTCGTCTCTCCAGCCTCTGAAGAACACCCCCCCCCCTTTACAAAATCTAAATTGATCTATTTATATTAGATTAGTCCACCACTGCCAGGAGTGTGACCTGGCTATCTCGTTCAATGATTTCATCTGCGCATTCTTCTGTCAGACCGTGCTTGTTTTCTCCTGTCAAATGCAAGCTCAGATCAGTATGGGCCTACAAGATGAAACCTTCCATCATGGTACCTCACTATGATAGTTCTATTTCTTCGGCCATAGCTTCCATGCATTCTATTTATGGAGTGATTTGAGGTTTCAACCACCACTCTGTTTTCATTAACTGATCTCTCATCGGTATCGGGATGAGGCTCAACGCTTAGGGTGGCGCCACACACTGCTCTTGGATTATACGCTATATAAGCACGTGATTGTGAGGCTGTCAAGGGAGGTTTGGATCCATACTGCTTTTGAGCCCACAATCCACCACCTTCTACCACGTAGCTCTTTTTTTATACCATGGTTTCAATTGTGGGACCGCTCAATAATTTTATCGTTCGAGCATGTTTCGTCCCTGCAATGAAACATGGCCATCGATCTGGTCGCGATCCGCGATCTAGGAAAGCCCCACTTTTGTTTCCAAACACCGCTCTTGGGTGGACCCTACTTCCTGTTGTGAAGATCAAGGAATCACAATTACTTCAGGAGTTTGGGATTTTTCAATGCATAGATCTTACAATCCTCTGAAGTGTCGAATTCTCGAAGAGTGAGATCTGGTGTCGTGTGTCCTCTTGATTTGGACGACCGAGATTTACTTCAGGAATTTAGGCTTTGGGCCTTCATGAGTCCTTTACTCACTCACCTTCTTCTTTCTTTCTCCCGGAGTACGAGCTCACCTGATATGTGTCCCTTGCTAAAATATCAATGGTCACGAGCGATTACGGGATCACAAATAATAGATTCTTTAATTTCCTTTATGATTCCCGCAATGCGAAGATGCTCGTTCATAGTGGGATCGATATGCACCGTTGATATAGCAAGATCAATGATCTTGAGTGATTGTGGGCTCACAACTTTCATAAACTTTATTTCTCATCCTGATCCCTGCAATGACTCCCCACCGTTGATTTCTTGTTTGATAAGATCTGACGATCGTGACTTAATCTTACTGATTTGACGACTGGAAATTAAATCCATTCACCTGTCAGTATTTCAAACCAGAAATGGGCTACTTTTGAATGTTGCGTTTGGACACTTATGTGTAGACCACAGACTTGGTCGTCCTATGACCCTTTGACAACTATATGTGATAACATTTGGCTCCACAGTGGATGGCATGTTCCTCGCGAGCTGCCAAGAATGCGTAGTTCCAGTTCCTTCGCTGTTGGGTTATGGAGTCGAGCTTAGATACATTTTCTGAAGGTAACAGGTTGAAATGTACCCTATTCTACTTACAAAAAGAAAACAAACACACATGCTCCAGAAGGTTCTTATTTATGTACAATCCTAGACTAACTGACTTTTTACAATGTGCTAGGTGAAAGAAAACTTCCACCATAGCCACCCAAACTATGTGGTGATATAATTCTTATCTTCATTGCAAATGATCCACAAAAGGTAAGGGAAGTATGACAGTTGAAAGAAAACATGTTTTGGATCACTGAAAATACCCCCAAATGATGATGGGATGAATAATTTGGCAGGCTCCAATGATTTTGGAAAACTCAACTCCATATACAACCCCACAGGGTCATAAAATTTATAATAAGGCACGCTCAACTGGTAAGAAATTACCTCCTTTATTTCATCATTTCTAACATGTTTTTTGATGTTTTCTATAGGTCCAGGTTTAATGTCTTCTACGGGCCCAGGATGGATGATTTCCACAAAATGTTGTTCTTTAATGTATAAAGGAAAAGGATTTATAGTATGGTCTTAAAATTTCCTCATATCCACATCGGAATCTGATTCATAGCTGTCATACGTAGGCTGGATGCTCCCCAAGTCAAAAAAATGTGATATATGGATCTTCTCTTCTTCATCTGAATACTCATCAAAGATAAATGAGACCAAAACTCCTTTACCTTGCAAGGAAAAATGAGAAATATCTTGATTCTTCTCTTCAATCACACGTGAAAATACATCATGGGAAACCTCTTGAAGGAATAGAGAAAAATCCTCTTCTACAATTATTTCTTCTTTTAAATATGAGACAGCATGTGCATCGGGGGAAAATATAATGCATCTATGGCTATGCAATCATCAATACTATCATCAATCATATCTCGAAGACCTTCTTCATCACTTTCCTCACTGAGACAACAAACACAGTATTCATCAGATGCAGATGAACATGGAAGAGAAAAAATCGATTCCTTGTTGGCACAGGGGCAGACCCAGGGTTCAACGCTTCAACAACGCACCAACAAAACCCTAACTACCGACCCTTTCGGAAACACCTGCGAAGCAGATGAAGTCTCACTCGAGGTAGAGGCAGGGGAGGTTGCAAGACTCAGGTGTCTGCAACCTTAGCTGAGACACAGATTTGTGATTCTTATTCTTAGCAAGCACTTTAGCAAAGATCGTTCATCAGTATTTAACCCTCAAGGTGCTCCGCAGATGGCACAGAGCACCGAAGCATTCACTTGTATCTAGGTTAAGTTAGCACTTATCAACAACAAAATAGGTTTATCACTCAACACTTTCATATATGTCATATCTACACCCATACATCTAAGAATCACAAAGCATAGTGGATCTATATAAAAGTATCATAGCAAAGCACATAACATAATCATATCAAATCACAACACATGGAAAGAAACCAACACATTAGGTCAAAGCACCAAGCATAACACACAGAGTTACCGTGGTTCACCCCCACCCTGGGGCTACGTCCACAAAGTCTTCTTCTTATTTATTATCTTTGGTCAATCAGGTTACAACACATATCTCACACTTGTACTCTGCATAGGACATGAGATCTGCATGCACCTCACCAGATCCTCCTTCCTCGAGTAGATCTAGCACAGAGCCTTCTTACAATCCATGCACTCAACACTTACAACACTTGCACTCAACTCTACAATTAGGTCACGTAATATACACAAAGCCTTTACTATCACTTAGCTTATCTTCTTCCCCCTCTCTTACATTGCTTAGCTAATTATTTATACTTTACAAAATAGGCCTAAAACATGGGTAAACCCATGGGCCATCATCCCTTTCCCATTAAATTAACCCAAAACCCTAAAAAGGGTCCCAAAAGTGGGTCGAGATCCCGTGATCTTTGCTTCACCTGACGCTCCATCTTTGACAGACTGTCGAAGTCCAAAAATGGTCAAATATGACCAAGTGTTCCTCAAAACTTGGTCAAGGGCCAACAAGCCCCCAACACTCACCTGCGACTCGTCCCGAGTCACTCTATTATGATCAACTCCACTTCGAATGTCTCAAGCTTGGCCCGAGCTACTTTGACCTGCTGTAGTGAGACAACCTCTTTCTCAGTGAACTCCTGGATCACTGCGTCGTTTACTGGTCCTTCCATGCGTTGTTCTGCGGTGATGACAACCTGTTCAAGATCGGTTGCTTGGCTCTCAACTTCAGTGAACAGTTGGCATGCTTTCTCTTGGAGGGGTTGAAGTCGTTGAGAGACTTCCATTACTTTACTTTGCAACATGTGTACCTGTTGTTGGGTGGTGCGTTGTTTTGGAAATCACTTCATTCTTTTGACTGGGGTCAAGGCCTTTAGCTGCGCCTGTAGTGTATATGCATGCTACTTTGCTTCTTGGAGCTGCGCCTCTAATGTCTGCAATTCTGGGTTCTCTGTGAGGTTCTCATAATTCTGGGTGCTTCTAGCGCTCAGTTTCTTACATTCCAAAGCCAAGGTTTTTAACCTGTCAACTGTGCTATGGGCAGTTGCCTCCCTTAGATCTCTGACTTCTTGGGGAGTCTTGGGCATGGTACGAAGCTCCAGATACGCGATGCGCTACTAAATTTGTTGGCTTACTTCTTCAATTTGTGTCACCTGCTATGGGACATGTTCTTCAATCTTCACTTCAATGACCGTCACAGAGCAAAGTGCCTTGTGAACTTGTTCCTGCACGTCAAGTTGCTCTGCTAGCAATTGGTCTTTGTTCTACTGTAACTGTGCTTTATCCTCCTCCCACTTCACTTGTAAGGAAATCTTTTCTTGTTCTGCCTTCTTCTGTTGTACTATAAGTGCGCTATGTACTTGTGCCAAATCCTGGGTGGCTTGCGCTATGTCTTCTTGAGCTTGTCGAAGGCGAGCTTCAACTTTCTCGGCGATCTAGTGTAATTGAGTGGGCTCATTGCTTGTTCCTACTGTTCCCATCGTCAAGGGCAGAGTAGAAATGGCTTGGCTGGACTGGAGTGCCTGCTACACTTCTTGAAGTTCACCCTTGAGTCGGTTGAATTTCTCCTCCTACTTCGCTTCTTTCCTTTTTGCGATCTCTAGTGAGGCATCATTCAGTGCAGCGATCAAGAAGTCGAAGTCGTCCTGTGTGAGGGTAGTCTTAAACGTAGTCCGGGTGGCCTTAGTTTTCTTCTAGGATGAGGGATTTGGTGGGGTGACCTTCCTTTTCTTAGAGGGATCCTCCTCCTCTCTAGGCGGAGTAACCTCACCTTTGTTTTTCTCAACCTTTGTGCCACCTAGTTCTTCACCATCACCTCCCTGTGCAGGTGAGATCGAAGTAGTATTCATGGATGTACTATGGATATCTTGAACTTCATCATCCTTCTTAGTCTCACTCGGTCCAGGTGTATCCAGTATAGCTTTAGGGCTTTCCACGTCGTATATTTCTGCAGGGTCTGCTGGAACAAGGAGGTTCATAGACCATTCCTTGATAATCTGCTCCAAGTCTTCTTCTGTCAACTTGTAGTATGATTGGAGTTTTTGTTTGTGCTCATCCACGCGTGTTGTGATATAGGTGAAGTGACAGTCCACGCTAAATTTGATCAGAGGTCTAAACCTATGAAGTGTGTTTGGTGTAAGGCGTAGTGTAGACTGGATTTCATTCTTTAATTGGTTGTAATAAGCGTGGAAGACGACATTGGACTGACATTGCTTGTTCATGTCACTGGAGTACCACAACATACAAAACTTCACGTCCAGTGGTTCGAAGGGTTCGATCTCCAGAAAAGTGGCACCTTCTGGTAGCTCCCAGGTGATGAAAGCAATGAGTATGAGAAACCAACTAAAGTGGAACTCATACCCTTGGTCTTGTGCTTCTCTACAGTCAAGATCTAGCTTATTTACAAGGTACTTCACCCAGTTCATTTGTAGTCCCTCTGTACACTTTCCTGCGAGGTCAACTACAAATCCAGTCACCTCTGTGGGTCTGTTCTTGCGGACTAACTTCCCTGCAATCATCTGGAAACCGAGGTGCACTGTTGCATTCTCGATGGAGGCTACCTTGTAGCCTCGCGTGCCCTTCTCTAAATCGCCATATGTGTCTTTTATTCACTGGGTGAGAGTGCGATCTTCTGTCTTTCCAGGGTAAAACTCCTACGGGTCAGGGCCCTGCATGCTTAGCCCTGTGATCCAATTGATTAGAATCGGATCCACTGTGATGTGGTGATCCAACCATAAGTATCCTCTGTGGTAGAAGGACAACAACAATATGACACATGCATTCACTTCCTGATGCCTCCCGAAATGCATAATCTTCATTACATTGAGGAGGGTTGACTGTGCGAGGTTATGGGTCCATTACTGAGGGACAATCTTCGGGTTCCTCCCTTTTGTGATAGTTAAGTACTTGTGTAGGGCTAGCCTACTATAAACTTTGCGATATCCAAGGTTAAAATCACTAAATTTCAGCACTGTGAGCTTATTCTGGTCAGCACGAACTGCGCGCACCCCTTTTGGGAGGTACGCAGTGACCAAAGCATAGTCAAAGTCTCTGGGTACAGTGTCTCGATTCACTGTGCCGCTTAGTGGTGGGATATATCTAGGGAAGATACTTGGGATCATCTTCATAGTGGCGAAGTCATTTTCGAGCTTAGATCGTCTTTCTGAAGGCGGTCGGGATGGTCCTACTCAAGAAGTGGAGGGGGAAGGTAGAAATGCTCCTGAGGACGATGCCTGTACACCTGTAGACACTCCTCGCTCCGACATGACTCTCTCAGTCATTAAGTCAATTAAAACTTCTTCAACTTCTTTCTCAGCAGCGCTGATCTCGTCCGACATACAAGCTTGGGTCAGCTAGATCGGGTGCGAAAGGAATTTAGGGACTACAATGAATAATATGGGAACAAGGCAATGATTTCAGGGTGAATTAATCTCAAGTTTTGTGCTCAAATTATCACTTAGAAAAAGTATTCTCGGTGCATGGAGCGATGGACTAAGTAGGGAAACTTAGCAACGGTCTGCTTGCAACGGGTATGATCCTTCATTAACTCCTGTTCGACTCGTTATGGAATTTTTCAATGGTTGGATGACGAACCTTTATTTCTTTCTTTCTCGTTCGGAGCAGAAGTTGAACAGATATATCAACCCCAACAAATATATGTCTTCATCATGGCGAAGTACTCTATGTCGTTGTTCTGATATCTCGACGAAGTTCCAATTCTGTAATTTTTCCTTCTGTGAAGTATCCTCTAGAACCTCTTGTGACCTTACAGTATTAGCCCTTTTCTTTCTTAACTTTCTAGCCTTCTTCCCAGTGAGCTTCATCTCAGTAATGCTCTTACCATTCTGATGCTTACCTTCTGCGTTCTTAGTTGCTTCACGTTGTTGAAATTCTTTCCTAGGGTTTCTGGGTAATACTTCTTCTGTATCGAAAATAGGTAATTCAATCTTCTATGGATCCTCTAGTGTTCTCTTAGCCTCGACATTAGGGTTGCTAGTATTAAATATTTGTGACCGACTCTTCTATTCTTCAATCAAGTGCGTGACCCTTCTAGTCATAAAGTCTTTTAACTCTTGCTTCTTCTGTTCCAAAACTTCTTCTTCCTCTTTTCGTCTGGCTTGTTCTCTATCAATCCAAGGTTTTCCTATGAGCATAGTAAACAGGGCGTTGTCTTCAAAAAATTTAATAATCTCAAAGTCTTCCTCTGTCGAAGTTCCATTGACATTCATAGGTATATGGGCGAGCCTTCCACATATGTTTACTAGATTTCCTCTGAATAAACGTGTTCCTCCTAGGGAAGGGATCATGGCAGGCTTTCCTATAGCTTCCCAAGTTCTTTCTGGCATAATGTTCACTTATGTTTCTTCACCAAGAATACAGTCAATGTCGAAGTCCCCTATTCTTGCTTCAACTTACTCCTTTTCTTTGATGATCTCTAGTAATCAGACATATTTATGTTCCTTCAAGGTTTCTTTTATCTGTATTAATATTTTCTCTGATTCTTACTGGGTTTCTGCCTTTTCTGGATCTGCCTTCTGGTCTTCTTGATTCATATTCAGCCTTTCCAACTTAGCGATCATTCTAGGGAAATCCAATACGTCATGGTCCAAATATTTTCAACAGAGACAACTAGGTTTTCTCCCAAGGCATTCTTTAGCAAGATGACCTGGTCTTCTGCAACTGTAACAAAAAGTTAATCCTCTCTTTCTCTTCAATGATCCCCAACTCTTTTTGTACTGCGCACTAGGATCATATTGGCTAGCCTGCAAAAATTTCTTTCTAGGATCCTACATCCACTTGTTAGTCCAGACATTCTTTCTATGCATAGGTATAACATATCTATCATTATATTTATCAGATCTATTCATATCAAACTTCCTTTCATTTATTAATGCCCTAGTTTTTAAGCTAGGACATAATCTATCAAACATACCTAGATCCATGCTCTAGAAACAAAAAAAATCACTTATCTTACTTCTACAGAGAACAAAGCTTCTAGATCTAAGAACTTTTGACTATTCTTACCTTTATTAGAGCACAAAGCTTACAAATCTTACATCTTTTCTGCAGATCTAACTTCTTTCTTTAAGAAATTTCCACTTTTAGTTTTCTTAGAGCATAGAGCGTTCAGATCTCGCTTCTTTTCTTTGGATCTGATCTTCCTTTCTTCGGATATGACCTTATTCCTGGCACAAAGCTTCACAGGTCGAGTAAAAAGATGTGCACTAGGGCAAAAGATCTACGCACAAATATTCCTTTTGCACAAAGTTTCTTCTTCCTCTATTCCCAACAATCACAGTTTCAGGTCCCGACAACGGAACCATTTGTTGTCATAGGGGCATACCCAGGGTTCAACGCTTCAACAACCCACCAACAAAACCCTAACTACCGGCCCTTTCGAAAACACCTGCGAAGCAGATGAAGTCTCACCCGAGGTAGAGGCAAGGGTGGTTGCAAGACTCAGGTGTCTACAACCTTAGCTGGGACATAGATCCATGATTCTTATTCTTAGCAAGCACTTTAGCAAAGATCATTCATCAGTATTTAACCCTCAAGGAGCTCCACAGATGGCACAGAGCACCGCAACATTCACTTGGATCTAGGTTAAGTTAAAACTTATCAACAACAAAATAAGTTTAGCACTCATCAATTTCATATATGTCATATCTACACCCATACAACTAAGAAGCACAAAGCATAGTGGATCTATCTAAGAGTATCATAGCAAAGAACATAGCATAATCATATCAAAGCATAACACATAGAAAGAAACCAACACATTAGGTCTAAGCACCAAGCATAACACACAGAGTTACCGTGGTTCACCCCCACTCTTGGGCTACGTCCACAAAGTCTTCTTCTTCTTTATTAACTTTGGTCAATCAGGTTACAACACAGAGCTCACACTTGTACTCCACATAGGACAGGATATTTGCGCGCACCTCACCAGATCCTCCTTCCCTGAGTAGATTTAGCACAGAGCCTTCTTACAATCCATGCACTCAGTACTTACAACACTTGCACTCAGCTCTGCAAGTCGGTCATGTAATATACACAAAGAATTTACAAGCACTTAGCTTATCTTCTTCCCCCTCTCTTACATTGCTTAGATACTTATTTATACTTTACAAAATAGGCCTAAAACATGGGTAAACCCATGGGTTGACATCCCTTTCCCATTGCATTAACCCAAAACCCTAAAAAGGGTCCCAAAAGTCGGCCGAGATCCCATGATCTCTTCTTCGCCCGGTGCTCCATCTTTGACAAACTGTCGAAGTCCAAAAAAGGTCAAATATGACCAAGTGTTCCTCAAAACTTGGTCAAGGGCCAACATTCCTCATCCCCGACATCTTCTTTATCCTCACAGCCTTCATAAGAAACAACTATATCTTGAACACAATCTTTATACTCCTCACAAAAACTATGACAAATTAACTCAGAGGAATAAATTTTTTGATAACGAATATTGAAATTTGTATGAAACTATTCCAGGGAGGAGATGCTAGAAGGGGGCAAGGATCAATACCACTCATGAGCATCTCCCTCTAATGAGTACATGAAGATCTTCATTAATAAATCCTCATGATGTATTTCCCATTGATGCATGAGTTCATGAAACTCAGGAAGATGCTCTGCAGGGTTGTCATCTCTATGTTCTCTAAAGCTGGGAAAAAAATCACCCCACTCATCCATAGTAGTTACAACATTCATAAAATCAGGAACAAAAGAGAAATTAAAAGGAGCAAACCTCTGAGCCAAAATGGCTTCCATCTGAGAATATGATTTCTTGAAACTGTGGAGTTGCCATTGGATTCTTTAATCATGGAGTCGCGAGGTGAATGATATGTAGTCTGAATGTGTCTGGTATTTGTTCACCATCAAAGATCATATCTTATTGTTGTTGTTCTCCCAGGGAATATATCTTCACTTCCGTCCCCGATAGCAATGCCATTAATGTTATCACTGAGAGTCACCCTCTAACTGTAAGAGGATAAGCCCAGTACCCATGAAAATAAAAGTAAAAGGATTAAAGTGGTTTGAGTAGGTGGACCAGTGAGATTGCAGGGAGAAGAAAATATAGTATAAGTAACTGCAGATCAATTCAGGGCCATTGGGATATGGAGTCATAAGTATCGTGAATAAGGAAGGCATTTAAACTGCCTATCAGACAAAAGGATTTATGTGGTGATAAGGAGAAAGAAGACAAAAAATATATGAGTGATGATCCATGAAAAATGGGAAAGACAACATTAGATCATCTACCGCCTCAGGAATCCATAGATCAGAGAGATGCTACATCCAGACAAGAAGAAAACCAAAAATGTCTTTTTAACCATGAAATATGGGAAATATGACAACAAATCCTCTACTGCCTTAGGAATCCATAAATCAGAGAGATTACATCCAGACAATAAGAAAAATAGAAAATATGTAATGAACCATGAAATATGGGCATGATAGCAACATATCCTCCATCACTTCAGGGATCCATAAATCAGAGAGATTACATTCAGATAATAAGAAACATAACAACGTGTAAACTAATAAGACAGTCTGATAAAAACAATTGAAAGGAATCTTCAATAACATAATATTTACAATCCAAGCCCTCAGGCATACAAACTGAAAAATTATAGAGCCCTGCTCTTGAAACTCTGTCGGCTCTCCAACCTTTCAAGAACACACCCCCCCCCCCTTTACAAAATCTAAACTGATCTATTTATATCAAATCAGTCCACCACTGCTAGGAGTGTGACCTGGATATCTCGTTCAATTCTTTCATATGCACATTCTTCTATCAGATTGTGCGTTTTTTCTCTTTTTAGACGCAACCTCATATCAATATGGGTATGTAAGACGAAACCATCCATCATGGTACCTCAAGCTGACAATTATATTTCTTCGGCTAGAGCTTCCATGCCTTCTATTTATGGAGTGAGTCGAGGTTTCAACCACCACTCCTTTTTCATTAACGGATCTCTCATAGGGATCAGGATGAGGCTCAATGCCTAGGGTGATGCCACATGCTGCTCTTGGATTAGACACTATATAAGAATGTGATTGTGGGGCCGTCAAGGGTAGTTTGGATCCACACTGCTTTTGAGCCCGCAATCCACCACCTTCTGCCACGTAGCTCTTTTATTATACCATGGTTTCAATTGTGGGACTGATCAAGAATTTTATCGCTCGAGCATGTTCTATCCCTGTAATGAAACATGGCCATCGATCTGGTGACGATCCGTGATCTGGGAAAGCCCCACTTTTGTTTCCACACATCGATCTTTGGTGGACCCTGCTTCCTGCTGCGAATATCAACGACTCACAATTACTTCGAGAGTTCAAATTTTTTCAATGCATGGCTCTTACAATCCTCCGAAGTGCCGAATTCCAGAAGTGTGAGATTTGGTGCCGCGTGTCCTCTTGATTTGGACAACTGAGATTTACTCTGGGAGTTCAATATTTGGGCCTTTGGGAGTCCTTTACTCACTCATCTTCTGCTTGCTTTCTCCTAGAGTATGAGATCGCCTAACATGTGTCCCTTTCTTAAAATATCAATGGTCATGAGCGATTGCGGGCTCACAACTAGTAGATTCTTTAATTTCCTTTCTGATTCCCTCAATGCGAAGATGCTCGTTCATAAAGGGATCAATAGGCACCATTGATCTGTTGATCTAGCAAGATCAATGATCCTGAGCGATTGCAGGCCCACAACTTGCAGAAACTTTAATTCTCATCATGATCCCCGCAATGACTCCCCCTCATCAATTTCTTCTCTGATGAGATCTGACGGTCATGACTTAATCTTGTTGATCTGACGACTGGAAATTGAATCCGTTCGCCTATCAGTATTTCGAACCCGAATGGGATGCTTTTGAATTCTACGTTTGGATGCTTCTATGCAGAACATGGACCTGGTCGTCCTACGACCCTTTGACAGCTATATGTGATAACACATACCATGATACCCAGACTCATTACCTCATGGAGCAAGACTTACTTCTACTTCAGGACCAGGCTGGTGGGATGGACACTACTGCTGCTGATAGGTGGGATGCATTGAAGAAAAGATGGGTCCTCCAGGGCCATGCTCAAGTCATATGGCTCTCAACACTCCATGTCTAGGACCTATGGGCCTCGAGGCATGATCTTCTTAGTTATCCCTATGATAGGGGATAACAATAATAATTGATTCAGCCCCTTTGGAACGAGTGGAGATGAATGTTACAAATCAAATTGTAATGGAACGACTTCCACAAACCCCCACAAATATGAAAATTACCACGATCTAGCAAAATTGATGAATCACCTTCTTCAACAATAGATCCAGTGAGAGATCTAAGTAATCTCTCATTCTTGATCAACTATGGTGGATTTATTTCACCACCAAAACCAATCGCTCAAGGATTTCAGGTCCAAAGCCAACAAAAGCTACACGAGCTCTCCAAAATCCAATTTTGATAAAATGATCATGAATAATGAGAGAATGATCTCCTATTTCTCTTTCATCCCCCCTTTTCCTTTTTCCGCTCAATAATTAAATTTAAAGTGACTTTATAAGGTTTTTCTCCAATATTTCTCTAAAAGTCACTTTTCATATCTTTTAATTTAATTATCCAATGTCACTTCTAAATATTTCTTTTTCCACCCAAATGACATTTAAATGATTAAATTAATTAATTCTCTTTTCACCGACTATAGCCTATGGGAATTAAATAGGCTACTAACTCGTCATCCTGAAGTGATCACTCAGAAAGGGACATTACATTCACCCTTTTCCCTCCCAACTCCTTCACCTCATATAGAAGACACTAAGAAGTAGTCTTCTGCCATTTATTTGATTTCAAATTCTATAAGTGTTGAGGGATTTCAATAGACAACTCCTACACTAAATTATGCTTAGTCTCTCGCTATTGGTACACCTAGATGTCTTGCTTGTTGCATGCATATCGTTATTTTTTCTTGTTTCCACTGATCTACATGCTACTTCTTCTAAGTGCTGGTGCAAAATGAGTCTCTAAACTTTCTTCATAACTTTGCTTCCACAATTTACCAAATGAATTATGGAGTGGTAGTGTGATTCCATTTAATTTGTTGTTTCTCTTTCTTTTGATGAGAAAAAAAAATCGCTACGTCTTTTTCCTTCACAAAAGTGATTTTGGTGGACATGGCCTATGCCACCAAAACCTAGGCCTTCGTGCTTGAACTTCTATTTAGATGCAATGGTGCTTATTATTCCTTGACTTCTCTCGCCTAGCCTTTGACCATAATATCCCATCTGTTTTAATAACTTGGAACCAATGCCTCTATTATGTTTTCCAATATCATTGAAGTGCTCTTGCAAGAGTTCTATGGAAAGTGAGCTTACCACATTCCTCTCATTCATGGTGTTGGATTTTGTAGTGGAAATTCCAGGTTGCTTTGTTTCCTTGGTCTTTTGGATAACTACCTATGGCTCGGCCAAATCCTCCTCCTTTGTTTCCAATTCTTGGTATAACTACGCCATCATCCGAGTGAACCTCCTCTCTTGCCAATTGTCTAACTAAATTACATGTTTTCCCAATTGCATAAGTTGAACTCTGCTATTATTCCAATCTGCCATAGAAAACAATGAGCGAGTATTAACATTCAATAAAGTTATCCTTTAGCATTAAAAACAATTTTCCATAGGTTTCAAGATCCTTTTCGAGATCTTCTATCTTCCTATCAAACATTTGTACCTTATCTTTCAAGTGTTAGTTTTATTCTTGAATTTGTACATTAATGGACCTTAGTCTTCCACTATCTCTCTCTTTAGTGATTTACCCATTTTAGGTCTTCTTTCTCCTCCAACTACTGGCATTTTCTTCAAGATAAAGAATTTAACTGCTCCAATATCAATATGATCTGTATACATGACACTTATATCCTTCACGTCTCACCAACACAGATCTTAAGAGGAATTAAAAATTGGTCTTTGTTCTTGAAATTGTGTAAAGGACTCTATCTCCAGTATCGATTTCAAGGATTTTGTTCTTGATGCAATTCTAAATGCATACTTCTCTACTCGTTATTCTCCAGTAAGCATGAATGGGGTTGGTCCTTGTTTTGGTTTCAAGACTTGGTTTATAATGCCAAGACCAATGTCTTGTAGGATATAGTGCATACTTCAATTATTGATATGTATGGAGAGGTGGATGCTTGTAGATTCACACTACACCCATGTTACATATCACCGCACTGTACCCTTTGTATGTGCTTTGAACAATTATCAATTATGGTTTGATCTCAATTACCAATTGGATGTGACACACTCCAAATTTATTTGTGCAAAATTTGTCAAGTGCTCGAATCCAATTTCATATATATATATATATATATATATATATATATATATATATATTTGTGTGTGTGTTATTCAAGTGTCAATTACTTCATTCATGTATCTCTTTTGAAAAGAAGGCACATTCAACTAATTACAAAATCTGAAAATATATGGCTAAACTGAGTGATAGAGTGTTAAGCTCTAGAGTGCTATGCTAGTTAAAATTCCAATTTGATATGTATGTATGTATTTTTCAGTTTTTTAAAAACACATACACAATGAAATAACATACTCCATTATGCAAACATATGGTTTAGGGAATGTGCAAACATATACATTTTCCACCAATGAGAGCACTATCAACACTGTCATCAATGTCATATATATATATATATATATATATATATATATATATATATATATATATATATTAGTTTTACTAAGGGAAGAAACATTCCAACGCTACCACAAGTCAAATCTATTTATTGTCATTCATTTTCATCTCTATAGTGTGTGATTTGTAATTACATTAATGTATTTTTAATTGGATACCTATGGTTGTGGGAAATAATTGTGGTCGATGGCACCGATTTGGTGTATAAAGAGTTGGAATTGTTGTATGAATTAATTGAATGCTTTTCAAATGATAGTATTCACAATCGGTCAACATTCCAAAACCATTCACAAATTTGATATGCTTTTGGTGTGACTCCATAAGAAATCAAATTAGTCAATATATGGAATGCAACAAGTAACTTAATAGAGGTAAGTTGGACCATATACATGTTGGAAATACTAAGAGGGGAGGGTTAATCAATATTACTGTTATAGCAAGATTTGCCTCACCCTATGCAATCTTGCACATAAGGCCTTTTTCCATTTCCCTATGCAGACTTATCATCCCTGTTTGTAAATTCCAGAGATAAAAATACATATTTTTCCATATGTATGCACCTTTCCTACTATACAACATGCGTATACACAGGCTGCACCACTACAACCCGCGTACAACGGGATTTGTGCCCATAAATGAAAATTAGTGTCGGGTTTCCATGTCACGACATGAGATCTACGATCCTTGGCCTTCCATATACTGAAAACGTTCCAACTCGGCCCTTCAGTTCCATTTGAAGGCTATAAATGGGCCAATTCCTAACTATGGAAAAGGGGAGAAAGAATTCAACTTTGAGAGTAAAGTTACGCTGGAGAAATTATTTACTTCATATTGAGTCTGCATCCCTTTGTCCTTTAAGTTTGAACACAATGTTTATCCCCCAAGCTCTTCCCTTATTGATTGAGAATTTTATTGTCTCTCTTCTATGAGCTTGCCTTTGGTGGAGGATTGAAGTGGTGGAGGCCGAGATGGAAGGAACTTTGTTTCTCGGTTCCGAACAATGCCAACACGGAAGTCTGTAACATTTTCACTTCTGCTGATCATATATTAATAGAAATACTCTTTTCATGTCCAATTGATATCTTGAAAATATTTGAATTATTATTCCATGGGCGTATATGTCATGTTTATTAATGGATTGTGCTATTGAATGTGCTAAACTCATATATTATCACCATATGCTTGCTTGGATTGGTTGTTGAGGACTTGTTGCAGGTATATTGCTTTGGGTCAAGGGCTCAACGATGGACTTCATCGAACGTCTACATGAGGTAGGCCTTTTATCTTGTCTTGCTAGCATATTCGTTTATATAGTATACTTGAGAATAGAGTTGATTTCTGTAGTCATTTCCGTCTGTTGTGGTTTACCCTAACCATAGAGAGATTTTCCTCGTAACAGAATTGGCGACCATACTGAGGATTGAATCTTCTTTCTTAGGGTTTGGAGTAATTTTCTCCTTAGATTTCTCTTGTTCCTATTGTGTTTCTTGTCGTATCATTGCTTGACAACCTTTGTTCACTCTAGGTCTGAGTTTTTTAGCCTTCTCCCTTGCCTAGCCTTGTTTTCTAAACACATACATGATTTTTGGCTTGACAATTGCGTATATACGTGGGTTGTCCCTCTGCAAGCTGCATACATACACTTTGTTTCCTTGAACAATCGCGTACATCAGCCTTCTTTGCTTGTTTGTTGGGTTTGGTGGCTGTTGGGTGGGATTTTATGTTTGTTGAGTCTTCTTGGGTCTCTGTAGTGACTGTTAAGTGCCTGTGGGATGACATGAAACCTGTCTCGGGTTGAATTTTTGGGCCGAGTATTTCTCATCACCTTTTCATTTTGATTGTCCTTGTAAATTGGGCTGGGTGTTTCTCTCCTTGGTATTCTGCTTGAGTTATCTCTTTCTATACACAATAGAGTTTTATATATCAAGTTGTTGTTTAGTCCATGCATTTTCAATTTTCTTGCATTGAAAATACAAAAATATTAGCCATTTTGCATTGCTTGGCATTTTGATCTTTTGAGTCTTTGTCATTAGCTTAGCGCATGTAATGAAAAATTGCATTTTTACTTCAAAATTGCAGAGTTGAAATTGAAAATTTCATTTGTTATTAGAAGCATATCATTCATTGAAAATTGAAGTTAGGAATTTGCATTATATTCATATTTACTTTTCTTGTTGAGTCATAACATAATGAGTTTCACTACCATACCTTTTTGAGTAATCATGGCCATTAAAATTAACACTATAATTTAAAATTGATTAGTCACAATTTTATTTTCTAGGGTGCACAAACTAGCTTAGGATTTAGTGCCTTGGAATAGGATTTTGTGAGTAAACTTCTCCAAGGCAATTAAATCAACATATGTGTATGACAAAGGTAGTGGAGAAATCCAATGTATAATTGGTAATATCAGGAGGCTCCGCTCACACCAAAGTTAATCACGAGGTCATGTGAGGTTGGTGTTGAGCACTCAACACACCCTAAAAAGGCCTACGTCAAATTTTACTTTTTGGGTACCCCTTGATCTTTTTCACTGTCTAATTCGACTTCAATATAATAAAATATTGT
>ML816743.1:187922-202276 GCA_009831015.1 Picea engelmannii | reverse complement strand
TTGTTATGTAATCTGTGAATGTATGAGGTTCATGGAGAATGAATAATTGAATAAGTTTCAAGTTTTCTCTTCTATAAGTTATGCAAGGAGTGCGTGTGAGAGAGTATTTCTTTGACTCAAATCTCAGAAGAGATAGCGTGGAACTTTTGTATGCAGAGTGTGCATATTAAGCGCAAGGAGTGCACATAGAGGTGAACTTATTCTAAGTTCAAAAGCTCAGAAGGTCGAGCACAGAGTGTGCCAGGAAGGCATCAAAAAGTCTTTTGAAATAACCAGAAGGGTTGAATCCCTTAGAGACTGAGTAAGTTAAAATCTCAGGGAGAAATAGTGAAAGTTTGCATGTAGGAGCGTAAGTGTGCGCCAAGGTGAAGTCAAATTTCATTGAAAAAAGATCAAGAGGGAAAACACCGCTGAGACCTTTGAAACAATTGAAATATTTCAAGTCGGAAAAGAATTCAAGCTCAGAAGGGTTGACGCCAAGTTATTTGGCAATGAGCTATTGAGAACTTAGATGGACAGTAGAGACTCTTGGAGGGAGAAGCATCAATAGCCATGTGTCGTTAGATCCAGAGAAGCTGAGAGGAGGATAAGGCCGAGAGTCATTCAATACTTGAAAGCTCAGGAAAGGTAGGAGTCGTTTATCTAAGGGGAGATCGAACCATTGATTCCTTTCATCGAGAAATCGGAAAGCGAGAGTTTAGAGAACGGAGGAGACTATTTTCCAAAGTCGTGAACCGCAAACATATGATTCATGAAAATAAATCTAGACCATCGAATCACGGGGAGTGTGAGTCATTGATATGACACACTTGAAAGTCGGGAAATCAAGAGTTGGAAAGGAGAGGAGAATTGTTTTCCAATTTCACAAACCGCGAAGTCCTGATTTGTGAAGAGTTGATCTAGACTGTTGAAACACGGAAATTTGTGGACCATTGATCTAAGGCAAGCGGCATTTGGAAGTTCGGACATCAGTAGAAGAGATGAGAAATAATTCATGATTTTGCAAAGTGCGAAGTCACGTAGCACTTGGAAGTTGGGCCCCAGGTCACAGCAAGAGGTCACATCGAGGAAGATTAAGGGAGGAGCTAGCACTCAATAGATTCTTAGTTTGGAGTTCGGGAGTTCGGGAGTTGGGAGAGTCAAGGTTGGCTCCCATGCAAATCCCCGACATGCGAAGTCATGAAGCACCTTTTGGTTAAGCGTGTGATCACAGCAAGTGGTTACGTGGAGAAGGCTTGTGCCCAGTGTTAATTTGAGTAGAAGGAATTTTAGAAAGACCTGTGGATTGTTTCTTGGAGGTTCCAGTAGGGAATCAGAGATTTTTTTCAGCTCAGTATTGTGAACGATCCTAGACCGGGAGTTTGTGAAGCCCCTGGAGAAAAGGGGCATATGCACAAAAAGGTAAGATACATCCAGAGACAACAAGAGAGGAGAGGAGAGAGGGGACGAGAGCACAAGCTCGTAAGGGAGGTGTGAACCCAAAAAGGAAGTGTTGAGAACACGCCCTTAAGGACCTACATGCGATCTTGATGTT
This sequence comes from Picea engelmannii, assembly GCA_009831015.1. Lineage (NCBI taxonomy): Eukaryota > Viridiplantae > Streptophyta > Pinopsida > Pinales > Pinaceae > Picea > Picea engelmannii. The sequence goes on along the minus strand of ML816743.1, from coordinate 200,742 downwards.
GAGGAAGCATCTAATAAACCTCGCAGGGTCGTTGTGAGAGAAAGAGATTCTCTAAGAGATGGTAGAAATTCCCTAGTGATTTCAAGGCTTGGCACGAGGGTGGCCAGAGTGCTAAGAATGAATGCCTCTGAGCCTATGGTTGGGTGGAAAGGAATACACCCACAGTTAGTTGGTTGGATACAACTTGTAATAGATAAGTATTCTCATACCCTATGAAATTAAGCTATAATTATGTAATGAAATGGGATATACTGTGAAGGACCCAAGGATGTGTATGTTTTCTTGATGGTTATACTATATCTCTTTATTCATGTTTAAATTGTGTATTTAAGCAAGTATGGATTGGACATGTTTTGTATTCGTAAATGATTGTGCCTTGTGGTGGCTTAAGCTAGATCCACGAACTGTGAGTTCATCGATATTAGGCACAGTTTCACGTACGCATATCGACACTCCTAGTTGTTATGAGTCCCATGGAGGAGGGAGTCTGTTAAATCTTAGGAGAGATAGTACACATATGCACAGGGTCCTGCGAGGTAGGCAGAGACCGAGAACCACTTAAGTTCTAGAGTTGACAAATGAGCGTAAGGGGTGCGTGGAAGGATTCTTCCAAGCGTTAAGTTCAAGAGAAAGAGTGCAAAGCTCTTAAGCCTTTCAAAGCTAACAAAGCGCAGGAAGAGTAATGAGACTAAAGTATCAAAAGGGAAGGTTCCCTTGTTTGGAAGACGAACAGACAAAATCTGTTCGGAAGAATCCACGATCTATTGTGACCGTTGGATATGGGAAAGAGCATCAGAGTTAACCCTTGGAATCATTCGGACTTCGCGAGTTCGGCGAAATGAATAAGTTTGTCATAAGGGAGGTAAAATCCCTGAAGTCCCAAAATTAAATCTGAGCCTTAGATCTGAGGATGCCTGGGAACCGTCCCGATTGTCAGATCTAGGAAGTAGACAATAGTCAAGTCACCAGAACTACCCATGACTTAAGAATCTGACAGCGGAGATGGATGTGAGTCGTTTAATGAGAGGAGAGGCCATATTGATCGTCATATCGACTCAAATACTCACTGGAGTTACCGAATCAAACACCAGCTGCTCGATTTAATCGACGGTTGGGAATCATTGTGAAGTGCAAAGGTGAATTTAGCGGACCTGCTAGTTCACGGCTCATAATCAACCCATGTAGTTGATCTCGTTGGGGATTGAAGCTCAACGAATAGGATTAGACTAGAGTTGAGTGAGAACTTCTCTGATTGTGGAGGTGGGACCCCTCAATCACTGTGAACCATCGATCTATGAATGGAGATTGAGGGTGGGGAATCATTGCGGAGCGCAAAGGTGAAAGTAGTGGACACGCTAGTTTGTGGCCCGGAATTCACTAATGTCATTGATCTCGTCAGGCTGGAAGATCAATGACTCTGGTTAGACCAGGTTGGGAAAACACTTTCCATATTGCGGAGGTTGAGCTCTCTGATAAAGAGCATGCATGTTGGGGCCCCACAATTACTGTGACCCATCGATCGTCATCAACCTTCGATCTGAGTTTGACGAGATCCCTGAAACACAAGGAGTGTGTGGGAAATAGAAATCCTCAAAGAGATCAAGCTCAAAAGATATAACACTTTCAGGCATGCAGATGAATTCCAAGAGACAGACCCGTAGGAGGGGCAAGGGTTGAGGCCTTTGAACCCTTGGAAAATATTCTAAGTCAGAAGATATCAGAAGCTCAAGAGGAGGAGGAGCAGTGGTCATTGGATCATAGTACCGAGGACCAATAGTTGCCTAATCGAAGAAAGGTTCCAAATCCTTACTTCTTCGCACACGTAGGAGAGTGGACTTACCAAAGTACCAAAGTCCCAAAGTAGTTTGGCACCATTCATTTTCAGGAGAAAGATATCCTGATCGTTCCTCGACAGGAGACATGTGTCAGCAGATTGTAAGCTTCGGATAATCGCTTCGAGAGGTTTCAGTTGAGATTTGAGACTCCCAAAATCTAGAGAGCAAAGTAAATGTCAGTCGTTGGATCCAGAGGACAGGTGGCATAAGTATGTGGACTTTGGGTAAAGACCTGAAGTAGGTATTGGTCGTTGATCTCCAGGAGGGGTATGTGTAGATAGATCGGAGTCTCTGGGCGAACGCACTTCGCAAGGAAATGAGTGCATAGAAGCTTGAAACTCTGCAAAGCTGAAGAGCCAAAGTAGATCATGTATGTTGGCCGGTAGTAAATATGTGTAGATAGATCGAAGACTTCAGGGAAAACTACTTCATAGGTTTCCAAGTGAGGAGTGAGACAAACTCCCGAAGCCCCGAAAGTCGAAGAGGCGAAAGGCCGAAGAGAATCTGGATCGTAGATCCAGAAGGGCGCGTGGTGATAGATCATGAACTGTAGGTGGAAGCACTCTGGGAGAACACGAAGGAGAAGAGTTTGAAATCGTCGAATCCAAAACAACTGAAGCAGTCGGGAACCATCGATCTGGGGGAGGAAACATGTCATCAGATCGTGAACTCTGGGTAAAACCGTTTTGGGAGAAATAGAGAGTGAGGAAAACTAAGATCTGAGATCTCCGAAGTCCCGAAGGAGACAAGGGCCATTGATTTAGAGAGGACACGCGTTAATAGATCACGAGCTCCGGGTGAATCGCACCAAGGTTTCAGTTGAGAATTTAGATTCCCGAATCTCGAAGACCCGAAGTGAATCTGGACCGCCAAATCCAGAGGGACGCATGGCAACGGATCATGGACTCTAGAGAAATCTATTCGAGAGTTTTCAGTTGAGATTTGAGACTCCTGAAGTCCGAAGAGCTGGAGAGATGAAGTAAATCTCAATCATCCAATCATCCAAAGTAGATCTCAGTCATTAGATTGTTTGAAGTAAATCTCAAGCGTCGAATCGTCCAAGGTGAATCTCGGTCGTCTGATCCAGAAGAGACGTGGCGTAGATCGATGGGTTCCAAGTAAAGTATTGAAGTAATTCATAGCCATCAAATCAAGAGGACATGTGGCATAAATCTGTAGATTTCGGGTAAAGACCCAAAGCAAGCCTCAACTGTCTCATTCAAGTGGACATGTTGCAGGAATCTTCTTACTTTGAGGGGAAGTGAAGTTTGAGATTTGAGATCTCAGAAGTCCGAAGACCCGAAGGAAATCTTGATCGTTGATCGAGAAAAGGGTCACAAGATTGTTGATCTAGTTGAAAGGTCAAACCCCCGAAGTAGAGGCAGAGCCGTTGATTGAGAAGGACAGGTTTCTGCAAATCGTCGACTCCAGAAGATTGACATACGGAAGAAAGGAAAGTTTGAGACTTGAGAATTTCGATGTTCGGAATTCTGAAAAAAATCACAATCGTTGATTTGAAAGAGGTCAGATCTGATCTGCAACTTTGAAAGGGATAGATATTAGCCGTCAATTCAGAGGCACCGTCAAGATCGTGAGATCGACGGTCCCATAGCATTGTGAGGATCGGAGATGCGCAAAATTTAAAAAGTTGAGGACGAGCCACAATCCAAACCACGATTTTGAAGAAAGGACACGTGGAGGCTCGAGGCGAATTGCGGGCCGAAAGGTATTTTGGTTTCAAACCACCTTTGGCCACACCCGCAATTGTTTATTTGCATGAGGTTATCACCCAAGGTCACCTCAAGGAGGGGCTTATCAGAAAATGGGCTAGTGCCCATACTCAGAGATTCCCAAGTGTGAAGGGAAGGTCGTGGGTACCATTAGACCTGCACTCAAAACTCGAAAGGGTCTGCGTTTAATTACAGAGCAATACCATCAGGGTCTCAGAGAGTTGTTTGGATTCAAAATTGGAGATCTGTGACTGGGAGTTCAGACTGGTTCCCCGACTTTCCAAATGAGAAACCATAAAGAGAGAATATGTCCTTTAATAAAAGCGAAATTTTTTATGCCCCATCGTGGGTGTGTTACATAAGGGCATCCATGCCTCTGAAAATTTGGAACATCATCAGATACATGTATGGCTCTCAGAGATTTACTTTGTTGTACGATTTGGTGCTCCTATTTGTGAATTTTTTGTCTTCTTTCCACCGCGAGGCTAGCAATCGGATGGTATCATGAATCTCGTAGAAATTGACCACGAAGTTTGTGTTTAGCCCTTCCTCCGGGTCTCTGAGTTTGTAGTACTTCTGCACCTCCATCAAAAGGAAAACACCAACACACTTTCCTTGTTCATTGTTGATGGTGCACTTTACCGTGTTAGTATGGTCAATTATCCATCCCAAGGTCTCGATGTAGGGAAGAAATGGGGTTCGTCTAGCCACCCGATGCAGATTTGACCTCCGAATGTTTGGAAACACCTCATCATCCAATATTCGGACATCTAGATTGCTATGAGGCATAAACTCAGGGTATTCCTCCTGACTAATTTTGTTGTATAGGTCACCCCAATGCGAGAGCACCACTTTAGACCCTATGGTCGCTTTTGTGTCGTTGAACATTGGAGGATGGATAAACTACTTCTTGGTGGATGTGTGGATAATTGATTTCATATTTGAGGAAAAATCCAACTCCCTTGCAGCACTCGACGTAGATCCTTCCCCGACCTCTGGTTCCTTTAGTTTAGGCGTCCTTGGTGACCGCCTGGTTGAAGGCTTTCTTGGAGGCATTTTCTGCAAACAAACAGAGTGAGATACCAACCTCTAGAAGTACTATGGATGCAATTGCAAATGTAGAAATGATGAAGACAATTCATACCACTTCCTTGTACAAGATTAACCTGGTTTAGAGTTAAAGATTGGTTGTAAGCTCCTCGACGTTCTCTCTCACTCCTTCGATTTCTCCGGAGAATAAAAAAATTGTGCACAAAATGGTGCGTTTGAATATTGTCTTTGTAATTTAAACAGAGAGCATACTTACCTTGTTGCATTAGTTCTTAAATTCAAGGTTGTAAATTCCCCCTGCACAATCCATCACTAAATCTGAACCACGATCGGGATTAAATGAAATGCAAACCAGCGGCGCAGGAGTGAGTTACTTCATAGTTCATCGGTGGATTCAAACTTCTACAGATTGGTCAACCCATGGGATAGTAACGTGGGTTGAGCGAAACATTAATTGGCCTCTTAAATAAAAAAATATGATCTTATCCCTGTCTAAAGTGTCCCATCAAACTATCAAGCCTTCTCGTATTTTCAACACTGGTATGATCGGCGTAGGGGGAAAAAGGCAGGGTAGAGCGACCAGAATGTTAATGTATAATGTGGAAAGTTCATTGAAAAAACCCTTGTCATATGATATCCTATCAGTGTACCAATAGAAAACAAGTGGATCGGTGTTGGTGCTTTTTCTTAAACGTTTTCTTTTTTTTGTTGATACCTTTAGCCGAAAGCTCTGATGCTGACCCAAACCTCTGTACAATGTTGACGTGGAAATGTTGACTTGGAGATACAGACACGATACGGGGAACATCAAGAGATGACATAGGGAAAACAAGTTGCGTTGTACGAACTTCTTACACGACAAAGACATGTGGCGGTTGATTTCGACCTTTCCATGGGAAACATTCCTTCAGCATCGATGATTTCCTTTAGACATAAGTCTGGTTTCCACACCATGTTCTACCAACGCCGATGTCATAATGAGGATCGGCGATCAATGATTGAAGAAGTGTTAAAGTCAAAATTTCTGCAGTTTCCTCTCTCGAATTTTGTCGACACCGAAGATGTGTCGGCGATGGTAGTTTATTCCGTTTGCGATTTACCTCTCGAAACTTGCCGACGTCGAAGGGTATCGGTGATGTTGAAAGACTATCTTATAGGCCAAATTTTGTCGATCAGCAATTGCTACAAGTTTTAAACCGTGTACCTTTTGGGCCTATCGCGCATTATTACTTAGAGAAAAGTTCAATCTGTCAAAACCAAACAAAATGGTTGATGATAAGGTTTGATGACATAAAATAAATAAAATCCATTCATCCATGATATAGACTCTGACTTAGAAAAATGAAAATTGGTACCCAAAAAAGAAAAACATTTTGCAAATACTTTGAGTGTGTTGATTGCTCAATAGAATGCATGGGAGAGAAAACCGTGAAAATTGAGTTAAACCATACTTCTTAAGAAGTATAGTGTGCTCGTACATTGCCTGAGCTCGTGTTGAGCCTTAACAGCTTCTGTTGCTGCCATCATCCATTCCATACCCAAGTTTTGTTGTTGCCATCACCCTTACCTGTTTGACTTAGGAGTTGGACATAAGAAGCAGGTTTCCAAGCCTGTGGGTTTGAACAGGCGAGTTGTCAGGCTCATGGATTGAAGAAGCAGGTTGTCAATCTTGTGAGAAACTCTCTCTAGGTGGGAGAGATTGTTGTGGAAGTGAATTCTCTTGGAGGGAGCCCAACAGCAGCTATAGAGCTCTGAGAATTCATGTATGGCATGTTGTTGAAGCCCTGGAAGGGAAGTGGAGCAGTCAATGGACTATTGAACAGTGAAGGTGTATACTTCCTGGGGTGGGGTAGGCATGTGGGGAATGAGAGGTTGTGAGTTATGTTTGTAATTTGGATCCTAGGAGGAAATCCTTCTTGATGTACTGTGTGACTTCCCGTAGTCTCTTCCTAGCCTAGGAATCCCAGGAAAAGTTTAGACCCATCTCGGGTGTGACCCACTGTTGAGAGTGACGAGCAGTGTGGTCTAAGGCTGGGAGGTTCATGGAAGGTCTTCACGCAGTTGATGGAGATCAATTAAAAGATAAGTATCAATTGTGTTAATTTCATGTTGTGTTTAAGTACATGTCTGTTACTTATAAGAATTGCATGTGTTTGTTTCACATATGTTTTACTGTTAATTCCGCATAAATATGTGTTGTAGCAGAATGTGTATGTCTATTTAAATTTTCATTATAAATCTATGTTAACGGAAAGTAGATATTGTTTTTAATTTATTAAGTATGATATTTTCCACAAATGAAAGCGATTCATTTTGTAAGGTGGCATGGCCCAGCCCTGGGATGGTTGGGGATGCTACAAATTTATATTAGATCATGAAATTTCGTCGGTGGCATGCCTTGGTTTGGAGGTCGGGGTATGTCACATCTTCCCTAGGTAACTAATGCATAGGAGTTTGTACCAAACCTTTTATCTACAGAGATCCTAGGGGTGGTACTATGGCACCTAGCATCCTCTAGCCTTGCTCCTTTGATATACACTTTTGAAGAAACTGATGTAGCAAGACCAAGGAAGACTTCATCTCACTGTTATGTGTGAGTGAATTCCTAAATTCAACAGTTACATTTTAAATCTTTCCTTATGGTGAGGCAATGGTGCCACATATTTTTATGACATTGGAGGCATCTACAGTCATAGAGGGGTAATTAAGCCATTATGATCTATGGATCAAAGACTCTATCATCGATGATGATGGGATCAACTCCCCATGTATGTGTTCCTCCACACCCCAATTGATGGATTCTTTCACCATTTACTCTTTCACTTCTTGATTTGTAGTCTGCAATTTATTTCCCCTGGTACCAATGGAAATTTATTTGGTAGCAATGGAAAGATCCATATTTGACTTCTAAGGGAACCCTATGAAAGTGCCCACTAGTTTCAGTTTTCCATGTTTCTTTTCCTTTTCCTCTCTCCTTGGCCCACCAATCCAGGATATGTTCAACTTATTTTTCCTTTTCCACACTTCCATTATTGAGCCATTAACGTATACACAAATTGTGGTGAGTGACCTCAAATCGATACCAACCATCACACATATCAACCATTGCCTTAAGAATCATTTAGGATCTTCCCACTGCCTTAAATAAGGCATAGTAGTATCCTTCAAAGATTACTACAATCGCTATCTCCTTAGTGTTGTCAGAGGCGTAGCAAAGTTCCTTGTACTATGGTAACAAGAACTTAGTGGTCAGGTCTCTCAGTGGGAATGATACTCCTTCTAATGTTCCCCATTACATAAATGAAAATAGAATTAGAAAGGTTTCATACTAGAGATGTTAGTTGTTTTTATGCACATCCAAGAAGTTTTGAATAGTCTCATTGGTCAAGTATGATAGCCAATCCAATCATATTTCTACAGCACACATGTCTACCAAATGGATCGCCTTGGAGCACTCATTATACCAACAAGTATGGAGGACCCATTTTGCCAATAGTTTTGGGGGCATGGTGATTGATAGACCTTTAAATGTCTTGACATTCAACTTTGGAAGATTTATTTGCACCATATTTCACAAAGGCTTCAGTATCACCATACAAGTCAACCAATGTATCATCATAAGCATTTACATTTTTTTCCATGAATGCCTTTGTGACATCTTGGTCATCCTTGGCTAACCTTGTAATGGCCTAGATGCTACCTACATAGATCTTGATGCAATTTTATAGGCAGATTCCCCATGTACACATTTGAAAACAATAGGCGCATGCATTTCTTTACTACATGGGAGGTATTTAAGCATGGATATTCAAATAAACTCATTAGCTTGAACCTAAAGAGGGGCTTAAATATAGGCAACAACTATGCTCTTCACGACCCTTCTGCAAGTTTCTCGAACTATGGAAATCCTTTTGTGTGAACACTGAGAATAGTGTGGGGTTATGAATATCATAATCAATGATCTGCAAATGTTCTGCATAGCCCTTCATTTGCTCATTCTTTATTGAAAAATTTACCTAGTGGTCAAATCAATCTCCCAGACAGGAGAGACTGATAATGGGGATATTATTTCCTTGTGGTTTGCTCTTCTTGGTTCTGCATCCCATTGTGCTAGTCCTATGCTAGCATGTATTGCTTGAGTCATCCTTGATACACTCCAATATTATCTTATCCCTAATGCCACTACAAATGAGATACCTCAACTCTAAATCCGCAAAACTAGTGGATTGCCCCTTATCTTCACAAATCCTCCATAAATCTAATACCTCTAGTTCCAAATCTATAATATGCCTCTAAATCTACCCTACCTCTATTAGCATTGTGTATTGGGTCTTTGGAACTTTGGTGAAACTTGCAACTATTCTCTAGTTCAAATGAAATTACTTTTAACCAAATTTTGACCTTAAATCCATGGTTTTCTCGAGATTGATTCTACATGAAGTGTTAGCACCTAGATTTACGATGTTAAAAGAATCTTGATCTTTGGCCAAAGATAAAAAAAAAAATTGTAGCGAATTTGTCAGTCTACCTTAAGCAGGTGTTATCGAAAGTTCATAGATTTGGTAGCGTCTTCACCAAATCTTCAATTAGCATGCTACTGAGCATGCAGGAAATTTGTGGTTCCATTATTTCAAGGCGTAGCAAGAAGGGGAGTTCTCTTGTTTTGGCATATTTTTGGCTACTTAATCGACATATTTTTTAGCCACATGTCATGATCAAAATTTCAATTTTTGAGTGATCGCATTTCCTTAATTAACACATGTTGATTAATTCTCTTAATGTTTTTCGAGCACAGAAACAAAATTCTAAAGAATCACAAGTAATCACTTACCCTCTTAAGGTTTGATAGACCAATTAGGTCTTAGTGGATGTTAATCATCATCATCATCATCATTGTCACAAAGATTGTCATTAAATTAATTATGGTCATTTTGGACATCCCGTTGCGTAATTTTATGAACTTGACTTGTTTGTGTATGATGCGCCACCAGAGGATATCAAATTGTTGCGGGAATAGCGAGCTTTCTTAGAAATGTTTAAGAGAGATGGATGCTATACATTTTGCTCAAAATTGCAGGGATATCATAATAAAGTGGCTAGAGAATTTGTAGAGGCAATGGATCGAGGAATAGAGCAGGCTTAGTAATATTTGAAGACCAATAGCATCACTTTTGATATCATCACATAAAAGCTCAAAATTTTGTAAAGTTGTTTTCCATCTTCATGGTGACTTGCAAATCTACAAAACATAGTATTTTTATACGTTAAAGGTTTGAACCCCTTATTATTTTTGGATCTCAGATTTGTAATGGTTTCTATATATTTGAGAAATGAGAATGTAATAAGGGGTTCAATCTTCCTCTTAGAAGGAAATAGGGGGGTGAGTCAAGTGATAGGATTTTGGGGAAAATCTGGAAATTGTATTGTAAAGAGATTCATGCCCTATAGCATCTTTATACTCAGGGATTTAGACACTCTCATAATTAGATTGTGTTCTTATTGTAATCCTATTCTTTTTTGCTTATTGAATACAATGGGGATTTCTGCAACGCATTAATTTCTACAGGATTCAACTTTGATTACAGTAAAGATTTTACTCTCAATTGCCTAACTTTTGTAAGTTGTATTTGAATGCTTGTTTCGGGTTTTAAAATATTATTTTAAACTTGAAAATCTTCCTAACACAAGAAAGCATATTGTTGGCTTGTATTTTATGTTTCCCCTTCTTTTTCTCCCATTTCCAATTGTCTATTTATTTGATTTATCAGTGTGAATGCCCTTGACTAAATGAATTGTTGTTGATTATTCAAATTTGTTAAAGATTGTGAATAGAATTTATAATTTCCCAACCTATCCAACCTACTTGATCCACCTATCAACCAAACAAAATCATTACAATAACTGAGGTGTGCTAGTTTTTCCCTATAACAGTCTAGTAAAAACTTTAGGGATAACATGTAGTATACCAGATATAAAATGTATGCAGAACAGAAATGAAATGCTAGTAATGGCAGAATAACAGCAATATAACCAGAACATTCACCACAATAACATTGAAATGATATAAGAATAACAACAGAAATAGCACTTTGAATCTGAAAGCAATGTTCATAGGCCTCTTCGAGGGGGCAACCTCCAGTTGAGCAGAGATCTATTACAATAATATCCAAGCTAGGGTTCTCATACCCTCGACTCCTATTTATACTAAAAAGAAGCATCTAGAGGAAGATCCTTCTAGAAGCAGAAGATTCTATTAGGTCTTCTTACATCCACCTTATTCTATTTTATTGAAAGGCCTTATTAATATTGAACTTTATTACATCTGAATATATTGTTCTACCTATGTGCGAGTTAGGACCCTAACATGTCCGCCCCCTTAAAAACAGCCTTGTCCTCAAGGCTTGAGATGAGGAAATTGCTGCAGAATGGTAGTTAGTTCCCAAGTGGCATCTACCGGAGTTGTATATTTCCATTGGACTACCACTTCCTTGATGGTTCTTTGACGTAGGCGATGCTCACACTAGTCCAAAAAATCTTCTGGTTGTAGCCAAATGGATCCTTCTTCAGCTAACTCTAGAAGGTTGGTTTGAATTTGGCACTTTGCTCCAATCACCTTCTTTAAGCATGAAACATGAAAAACATGATGTAGCTTCGAACGGATAGGCAAAGATAACTGATAGGTGACTTGTCCCACACACTTGAGCACGGTATAAGGACCATAAAATTTGGGCGCTAGCTTCTGACAATGCTCGGCCTTGAGGGAAGTTTTCTTGTAAGGTTGCAGTCGAAGAAACACCTGATCCCCTTCTGCGAATTGACGTTCAGAATGATCTTGATCTGCTTGTTGCTTCATGTGATTTTGTACCATGACCAAATTCTCTTTGAGGGTACGGAGAATGGAATCTCGAGCTATAAGTGTTATTTCAACCGCCTGGACCTTCAAGGCACCCAGTAAGTATGAGAGAACTGAAGGTGGCTTCTGTCCATATACCACTTCAAAAGGAGTCATGCATGTAGCTATATGGTATGAAATGTTGTAGCACCATTCAGCTAAGGGTAACCATTGAGCCCATTGATTTTTCTTTTCCGAGGCAAAACACCTCAAATATATTTCCAAACACTTATTGACAACTTATGTTTGGCCATCAGTTTGGGGATGATAAGTTGTGCTAAGATGCAATTATGTGCTTTGTATCTTGAATAGTTCTTGCCAAAAATTGCTTGTGAAAGTTGGGTCACGATCAGAAACAATAGAGTGTGGCATGCCATGAAGCTTGAAGACCTGATCCATGAAGATTTGAGCCACCGCGGATGTTGTAAATGGGTGTTGAAGGGTGAAAAAATGAGCGTACTTGGAAAGGTGATCAACAACCACCATGATGACGGATTTATTTCCCGATTTGGGTAAGCCAGTAATAAAATCCATAGAGATATCCTTCTAAATAGCAGGTGGAATCGGAAGCGGTTGTAGTGTGCCCAACAATTTGACTGTTTCTCCCTTGTTGCGTTGACACATGTCACATTCAGCTACAAAATTACGAATGTCATGTTTCATACCATCCCAGAAAAAGGAATGTTTGACCCTGTCATAGGTTTTGGTGAACCCAGAGTGCCCTGTTGTGGGTGTAGCATGAAGCTCAGAAAGTACCGTGTATTTAAGACTTAAGTGTTTACTTAAATAAAAATGGTCTTTGTATCGAATTTCCTCATGGAGCCAAGAGTACCTTGGGGAAGGGGGAGCATTGGACTGCAATTGCTGGATCAACTGCGAACTTTTGGGGTCTTGTAGCCATTCCTGGTGAACGGCTTGGAGCCAATCTGGTACAATGAATGAAAGAGAAAAAAGGGATCCTTCATCTTCATATTTTCAGAGAGTGCATCTGCAACCACATTTTCTTTGTGTTTCTTATAAATGATCTCATAATCATATCCAAAGAGTTTAGTCACCCATTTTTGTTGTTCTGGGGAGGAAATGCGTTGTTCCAGAAAATACTTGAGGCTTTGATGGTCTGTCTTAATTTGGAACCATTTCCCCAATATATAAGGACGCCACAGATCCACGGCATGCATAATAGCCAACATTTCCTTTTCATAGATGGATTTGCCCATATTTGTTTCAGATAGTTGCTTCCTGGTAAAGGCCAAAGGTCAACCCTCTTGCATAAGGACAGCACCAATTCCTTTCCCTGAGGCATCACATTCCAA
>ML816743.1:169162-186240 GCA_009831015.1 Picea engelmannii | reverse complement strand
CCATTGTTCCTAATTGTTTCAGCTTTGTCAAATGGCCCAAATGGTTGGTGTCAATGTCAAAGCATTCATAAAGCTCTGCCACAATTTGTGTCCAAGCAATATACCCTTGATGAGAATTTTTTCTCCATTGCCAACATTCTTGATCTAGATGGAGAACACCATACCAAAGTTTGGCCAAGTCATTTGTAATGTTGTATAAAGAGAAGTAATGTTCCATTTGGGTTATCCAACCAGTAGGGTCTAAGCCATCAAATTTGGTCACATCCACCCGTGGAAGGCGTAGGTCACGTTGAAAGTGATGGTTCTGCAAGGTATGGTAATGAGAGGAATGGTCACCTTCAGTATGTGGGGGTGAGGAAGAGGAAGGGTTATCTGTAGGGATATGCACTTTAGTGAGGAGTGCCAAAAATACTGATTCAAGCTGGGTGGTGAGGTCTTGTTTGATTTCTCCCATTAAGGACTGCATGGTCGTATTGATGGCAGTGACATTGGCACTGAGTTGTTTCACTTCTTGTTGGGTCTCAATGAGACCAGACTGCAAGGTGTTGAAGCGAGCTTCCAAGTCTTGGCTACGAGTATGGGCCATGAGGATGGGGGAACTGAAAAGGGGCGAGCGGGGTAAAAACAATTTGCCCAAAAATGATATGGATGAATGTGATAAGGGCAAAGAGATGAATCCAATGGAATAGGGTTGAAATAATGGTGAAAAAAATTATGGAGTTTAACGTCCGATCTGAAGAATACTACAGAGAAGAAATGCCCAAATGCTTTAACCAAAAAGAAATGTGTAATTACTTGACAACCTGAACACAGTTGCGTAGCAATAGATCTTGTATGTTTTAATTTTTTTATGTTTCTGTCCCCAAGGGTTAGGTATTCAAGGGTTCTATAGACAAGGGTTTTCCCTGTGCTATAGCTCTCTGATATACGTGCGGGGTCCAACAGTAGTAATCGACCCAATATCTCATAGCACTAACTAAGGAGGATAGACCGTACCCTTATCCGTACTACCCGACTACCCAGGTACTAGAGAGTATCTTCACGAGTGTTGTTCTCGGTGACACTATAGTAGTCAGGCGGCCGATCGGTTTATCTAAAGAGGGCTTCAGGTAATCTAGGTCGATCCATACACAGGTGTTGTCTGATGCACTATCACTCGAAGGGGTACCAACATGGGTTACAAGGGTGGCCAACAGATGTGAGCTTAAGTACCACTTGTATTTCCTGTGTGTATGAATCCCTCAACCGTGGGTTTATGCGCGTAATGACAGATCTATGTGGCTTATAGACGTTGGAATATGTCTCTACCCTGAAGAAAAAAAATTAACCCACACTTTCTGCCAAGGAAAGTGCTCTGATACCACTTGTAATATACCAGATATAAAATGTATGCAGAACAGAAATAAAATGCTAGTAATGGCAAAATAACAGCAATATAACCAGAACATTCACCACAATAACACTGAAATTATATAAGAATAAAAATAGAAATATCACTTTGAATCTGAAAGCAATGTTCACAGGCCTCTTCGAGGGGGCAACCTCCAGTTGAGCAAAGCTCTATTACAATAATATCCAAGCTAGGGTTCTCATACCCTCAACTCCTATTTATACTAAAAAGAAGCATCTATAGGAAGATCCTACTAGAAGCAGAAGCTTCTATTAGGTCTTCTTACATCCGCCTTATTCTATTTTATTGAAAGGCCTTATTAATATTGACCTTTATTACATCCGAATATATTGTTCTACCTATGTGTGGGTTAGGACCCTAACATAACACGAAGCATGTAGAGTCACAACCATTGATCTTCCTTACCATATCCTGCCTAAACTACCTATATCTCCTAATGAAAAATTGATAAGTTATCCCCTTGTATCTATAATTGATGAAAGACAAGACAAATATTCAATCTACAACATTTTCAGCTTAAACATGCCATATTGAAGGTTCCAAGCACGGTTCTCTTTGTAATAAATGTAATATCTGACCATTATCTATTGCATTAACATTTAATAACGATGAGAGATCCATATCAATTGACCAACTCTAGTGCGCAACCCTCCCATGTCCAACTTATTGATGCAAAGACCACCACACCACAAAGACCTACCGGAGGCAAGCCCTTTCTCATTATGCAAACCATTAATTTTGTAGCTCCAAAAACCATGTGATTACGTTCCCATCCCATGCATAGATCCAAGGTTCCTTCTACCCTACTCCCAACCATAGGTGCACCAATTCGTGGAATAAATTGAGCATACGAGCCTTTGGACCATTTCCATGTTTTATTCCTATACATATAAGGGACACTTGACTTGTTGGAATTGAAATGCCTATTATGGTACACTAACTCCCTCCCCACCCCCAAACACACTCGCTGCCCCACCCCTCAACCAAAATCAAAGTAGGTCAATCAAGGACCAGAGGTCAAGAAAGGCTTCAGATGTGTGTTATTCACTCAATCCTTCATTAAGCGACCATTCAGTGGTGGCAATCAAACTGCACCACTTTTTTTTGATATTTTAAATGAGGAACAAACCTAACCAATGCATATGTAGTTTACTCTAGTGTTTCTAAAATGTATTGTCATAGATTATAACAAGGTCTCCTTACACTAGGTTTTAGACTTAATATTCTAGTCATGCCATGCTTGTTTTTTTCACTTCTAAACTAGTAGATGATAACTTCTAAAAATCGGTGTTTGTCTAGATAGATCAATATGTCCAAACATTCCTTTAGCACCTAATCATTTAACATCTCCGCAACAATGGAAACATGCATGCTAGGTAATAGATACTTGAGGAATATAATCAAATCCTTACCATATACCATAGGGATTTATTTGTCCATGTTTGTTGCACAAATATTTGTCCACCCAAGTTCCAAAATCTTGTTGAACATCCCCACGGTACAATTAAATCCTTATAGATGATACAATGTATTTTTGTGATGATGGATCATGAATTTTGATACCATTGTAACTATTGTGTCTATGATGAAATGATCCCCTTGGCTATTGATAAGGCACAAAGAACAACCAAACAATGTGATAGTGTTCTCAAATGTGAATCTCATGTCAATATATGCAGTGCAATCTTCAGTGGGTGTATCTTTAGCCCATATTGTTAAGTAATTTGTTGTAGTGATGATATACCATGGCCCATAATAGCATGCAAGGTGATTGATCACTCTAATAAAGTCAACATCCCATAGAATGGATCATTGACCACAGTGGATTGCAATGGCATCTCATCATAATCAAAAGGTCGACCAACCCTTTGACAAATATCACAAATTTTATCATATTCATCAACATCTACAATTATCATAGGGCACCATGTTCTAGCACAGAGTACCTCCTAGCATTGGATTTTCCCCAATGATGACCTATGCCTTGACCATCATGTGTCTCCAATAGAACTCTTTGTTACTTGTGATCTAGAACACATCTACGCAAAATGTAATATATCTCAAGATTACAAAGGTGACATTTGATCAATCGATATTTTTCATATCTCACTACCAATTTCTTATGCTACTCCTTGTCACAATATATTGATGCAACACCTGAATTG
The DNA here is from genome assembly GCA_009831015.1 of Picea engelmannii. Taxonomy (NCBI): domain Eukaryota; kingdom Viridiplantae; phylum Streptophyta; class Pinopsida; order Pinales; family Pinaceae; genus Picea; species Picea engelmannii. The sequence goes on along the minus strand of ML816743.1, from coordinate 182,664 downwards.
AGGAACTCTATGATCTATCAAAAATAGTATGGCACTACTTCTACTAGAAAGAGGTTGGTTTTCAACAATTCATCCAATATGTTTGTAGTTTCCCCCATCTCGATCCTAGTCAAATGATCGAGCCCCACATTCTATTTCCATGGCTTGATGACCATTTCAAAGTCAAACTCCTAAAAAATGAGCATCCATCTACATAACCAACCCTCCAACACCATCTCATTCATAAGGTACTTTGGCATAGAGTGGGCAATAAAGAACTTAAAATTCCTTCCTCAGAAGTAGTATTGAAACCTCTGTAGGGCATAGATATTGGTGAGGCCATCTTAGCAAGGCCCTCCCAATTTGTAATATCGTAGTTCTTTTTTACTCGAGATAACTTCCTACTTGCAAAAATATATCAAATGATTGATAGAATCATCCCCTAGTTGGGCGAGAATATTTCCCAACACAATGTCAAAGGCATCAATGTGGACAATGAAAATAGTATACAAGGCATCAATGTGGACAAGGAAAATATTGTACAAGACATCAATGTGGACAAGGAAAGTAGATTGGCCATCACCAATTTCATCTTTGTTAAAGCACTATTACAATTCACACTCCAAATAATTGGAGCAACCTTCCCCAAAAGCTCTTCCATTTGTGCTATCAACTCTTATTAATTCCAAATAACCCTACAATAATATCTAGTGTGTCCAAGTGTATACCATAACCTTGTTACACTTGTTGGTGTTGGTAGATTCACAATGAAGGCAATCTTATTAGGATCTACGAGGAGACCTTATTTAAAATTAATACACCTTAGGAGTATGTTTGGCTTTAGCTCGGGTGGTTGGGATGAATGTTGTTATCCTCCCCACCCAGGTTCAATTCACATAAGTGACATGTTGAGCTCTTAACAAGTATATTGTTTTAATTGCTTTGAGACTTGTTTTTTACCAGCCTTGTGCCCTGAATATTCTAGGGTTTAACATGGGTATCATCCTCGAAATGAGGGGAAGTACTCAAGGGTTTTCCCCAGGGAACATATCCTGGAAAAAAAATGTTGAATGTAGCACAAAAGATGCACTTTTTAATACTCAACAAAAGTTACATATGCAAACATCACTCAAACATTAGCCTTGGTTTGGTAGAGTGGTATTTTATAAATCTATATGCATTCCAATAATCCACATAAACTTTTAAGAATTTATGGATATAATTGAAGCAAGTTGTAACAACAATGTGTGTTAATCCCGCTAAGACATTCTTTAGACGAAAGGACATAACATTATACGTATAGAACCCCAATTCTATATTAAACATCAACTTTTTCTTATCTTTTTATGCAATATAGATTTGGTGATCCCTGAAGAGGCCATTTGTGGAGTCTACCTCATTCCCGATGACTTTTATTAATTATTCATTGTTAAATAAAGACAGTAAGGGATCATGCACATAATCCTCATTGAAACCATGAAAATCAACACAAATGTGGATCTTGTATGCCTTTTCATCTTATACCGCAATTGGGCTTATACACTCTGATTCCTCTACTAGGAAATCAAACCTACAATTCACTAGGGGGAAAAGAATAATTAGATATTAAATAATACCAAAAATCAATAATATGATATCATTTCTTCGATGGACACAAAGAATATCACATTTGTTAATAATACACTCCACTCCAATGAAATACTAAATGGGATACTAATATGGATACCACTTAAAGATACCAAAAGGGATACCAACAAAAATACCAATAAGAGAGATAAAACATACAGTATAATCGGCAATATGATACTCTTGATATCCACATAGAAAATAATATCCTTATATAGTATTCTCGATATTGATATTTTTATTTGGTATTATAATTAATGTTATTTTTTCCTTAAAATATAGATCCATAAGAAACCTTCAAGCACTTCCCCTCATTCCAAGAATAGTACCTAGTGTAAAACGACCGATGTATTTCTTAACGCATCTTACCTGGCAAGGACTTCGAGTAAAATCCACAATATCAAGTGCATAACAAAATTAGTCAACCCAGACTTGACCCTAATACCTACTTGTAGTTCATAGCGCTCAACCATTTGCACTAGTCCATCAAGCTTATTAAATTTAATGTTTTATTAATTAATTAGTTGATTCATGTGTTAGTTACTATATCACACTATTATAAATATGTGAAACCTTAAGCTAATCAACATACACAATGCATAACATTAAAGATAACAATTTTGGAGCCTTGTGGGATTTGATTGAAAACCATGAGTAAAATATGAATTTCATCCCGAGTATAAAATAAAATACAATATTCAATGAAAAAGTATCATGCTACAAGAGCTTTAACATTAAATTGTGTGAGGTTTCAAAACGTCTATTCCTAATTCCTAATCATTTAGTTCCTTGATAGTTTATTTTTCTCCTTAATATTTTTCAACTAATCTAATCGACAAAATGTTTACCTCCTTTTCCAATTTGTTTCTCATCTCATTTAAATAATATATCTTATCCCCTATTCTCAATGGCTACTTCCCATAATTTATTCTACCTTTACTTTTTCCCTCGATTTTCATCTACTCTCTTATTTTATAAATATGAAACTCAACACTATTTTCCACCATACAAGATTTTTATGTCCCCGACGATGGGTGGAGTGTCCACTTGAAATGTTTTAAACTGGACGTTTTGAAACCTCACAATGTTTATCCAGAAAAATCTCCAGCGTTATGACTAACTGTGGAAACTTACATACTCAGATACATAAACCTTTCAAAGATTCATGCATAGGGGCTCGAACAATAAACAAAGATGATTTTCCCCCATGGTGCAGGGAAGTCGGTGATGGAGTGTGTTGTTAAGGCACTCTTTTATGTGAAGTCATCGATTCAAGACCTCGACTTACCTTGTGTGTCGTGTATGGGGCATCGTGGACACACCCGGGGGTTATAGTGGAAGTAGTCAAATAACATGACCATGTGTCACGCAAGTACATGCCCGACTAGTTATTGGTTCTACCAGTCACAAAAAAAAAAAAATATTATTCATATACTTAAAGCTAGAGAGAAATATGGAATACTGGTGTTTGTCTTCAACATTAATATGAATTGTTGAAATATTGTAACTGTAAAGAGTATTCTACTTATTATTATTATTATTATTTGAGACATTTATTTATAGATCAAATCCCCTTTTGTGGATTGATCTTGTCAAGAATTTTGTAATTGACCAAATCCCCTTTTGTGGATTGGCCAAACCCTAGTTGTATTATGCAAATTAAGAATTTGACCCCCAAGCCTTATTAAAGTGGTTTTAACCACTAAGAAGACAAGTCAGCCTTGCCTAGTGAAGAGACACCTTTCTAGCACCTGCCAGCTTGTATAAATAAAGGAAGCCAGCGCCTCATTATCTCACTCACTCATCCACTCATCGAGTCTGCAAGTTCGGTAGTTGCAGTTGGGACAATAAGGAAGAGAGAGGCGCATTGCTCAGTGTTGGATATTCTCTAGTGTTTTGGTTTATTGTCTTGGCATTATATTGCCTATCTATATTAAGGAATTTTTTGTTGGTTTTTCTCCCCCATGAGTGTTTCCCAGGATAAATGTTGCATATCTTGTGATTGTGTTTATCTCAGTGATCCTATCTATGTTATGGTTATCTAGTAAATTGAAAAGAAACCTAATAATAGCTCAAAATTTAACATGGAATCAAAGTTAAGTTGAAGAGAGCATCTTTCATTGGATAAAGAAAAAAGTCACTATTGTCGTACAAGAAAATTAGGGCTTTTGTTGAAGAGGAATATCAGCCTAAAAACCATCTAGAAAAGTGTGCCCTAGCCTAGGGAACTCTTTGGCACCTTGAGCGCACCTTTTCAGTGGACAAAACCTATGGAAAGTCAAACCCTAGTTTTGACTGGTACCAGGAAACTACAACCAGTACCAGAAGTACCAATCCATATTTCCACAAGTCAAGTTTCAAGGGGCAAAACTTGAAATTTTTGAAATCTAACAGCTCCAACAAACTCACCTTAGCCTAGCGCATCTAGTCTCTAGAACAAAATTTCAAAATTTGAAGTTTGAAAAATTAGGGTTCCCTCATAAAACCCTAAGTTGTAGTTGTAGTTGCAGAATCAATTGTTGTATCAATTGCAGTTGCAGTATCAGTTGCAGTACCAGTTCCAGTCACCCTTGAAGTTTTAAAAGGGTTGGTAATTATTATCGTTGCTACCAAATGGTGCCACTACCTGCAAATGTTATCAGAGGTTTGTACTCACATATGTTTAAATTGTTAAGCTTTAAAGGATATTTGCAGGAGAAGGGATCTCTTGCCATAGATCCAGAAGGATCTCAAGATCCAACACATTCATAGGAATAATGCAACACAGGTTTGATTATTCTGATATGCATCTATTTGTTATGATATTATTTTGATCTAGGTTGAATGTTGAAGCTATGACCATTATACTAACCTCTTGTCAAAAATTAAAGTCAAGGTATTAGATGGATTAAAGTTGAGATCATAGAGGTTATTCTCTAACCCGGATTTCTGTCAAGATAGCATATTGTCTTAGTACAAAAGACAGGTTGAAGAAAGCATTGTTCATCTTGAGTGAAGGATACTTGGAAGAAAAGCAACACACTCATTCTTGAGGACAATACTCCAGGTTCCAGGTTTGATTAATTAAGTTCATAAGATTCAAAGTTGCACATGACAAGTTGATAACTACCCCATTACAAGTAAACACTATAGTTGAGGTAACAGTCTTTGAAAAATATTATACTTGGTAGCATGTGAGCATATTGAGATACATGCTTAATGTAATCATTTACCAGATACAACTAACATCTCCTCTAGGAGACACTTCTTGTGTTGGTTCCAGGTTACCATGGAGGAATGTTTGATTACAACACTAGAAGAGTGTTGATCTCATTTTGTATTGTATTTCTCACTTTTGATCTTTGTTTCAGGCAGGTCACGAAGTAATAGCTCTAAAGGAGCTATTGTGGCAATTATTCGTGCTATTGTTTTATTACTATTATCAAGAGAGTATTAGTCTTGCTTGTTTTTTTGTTGACCTTGTTTCAGGTCACAGGTGATAACCCTGAGGAAGCTATAGTGAAGGTTACAGAAGGAAACAGATTAGATGAGACCTGAAAAAAGACTATGTACATGACCATATACATCCATGTACCAAAGAAGATGAAGAAGAAGTTATTTTTTGAGATCCATATTATCCCATATGGAGATTTATTGTAAGGAGCATAAGGCTCCAAAGATGACCGAACATTAGAACAAGAAATCACAGTAGACTTGTTCAAAGGATAATGAAGCCAACTTGATAGGAAGCGGAATTCACTTGAATTACGACTCAACTTTTCATATTTAGACTTGGTATTCAACATTGTAAGAAATGATGAAGTCCTTGTAGACTCAGAAGAAATCAAGAGTAAGCCTGATCACATAAAGGATCAGATGAAGAGACAACTTTCAGGACTAGAAGACAGAAGCCATGAGAAGATTAGATCGTAGCTTTAGAGACTCCTAGGAGATATGAAATCTCCTGGAAGGTTCCCTTGCTTCAATGACAGAGAAGGAAGCCAGTCAGAAAGACTGGAAATGGATTTTTCGTGAGACTAGAAGAAAAGTCAGTATTGACTTCCAAGATTGATATAACAGATCAAGCATGTTGCAGATGTACAAATCTTGATGAGTGTCCAGAGGATTCTCCCAGCAAGAGGGAGAAGACTATGACGAGACACTTACTCCAGTAATTGAAGAAATAGTTATAGTATTCACGAAGACAACCAAAACAACCATGATTCATATATAGTATGAGATGCAAGGAGAGAAATCCCCATATTTAAAATTGAGTGGTGGTTGGTGCAATCCATTAGTTGGGTCATGGAGACATGACTACAATAAAAGATAGAGTTGCCTCCATGAAATAAGAAGAGATACATTCAGTATTAGTTATTGAGTCACTCTTAGTTTCAGATGAATTTGTTGCCATGATGGAGTAGAGGAGTTACTCTCTGATTTCATTAGTCACAGTGAGAATGGAGCAACCATTCTCAGATTCAGAGCAGTAGCAAGTGCAGAGTCCTAGTTCCAGAAGGAACAGTTGCAGAAAGAGGAGAGGACATACTCTCAGGCAGTGAGACAGACAGTGCTTTGCAGAGAACACATAGAGCTAGCACATGATTGTGCAGATTGAGTTGCAGCTGAGCAAGTGTACCAGATTGGTACAAAGTGATGTGAAAAATTGATTTGAAGTTGAAGATAGAAAGACTTGCGTTTGCAGGTTGAAGAAGGCCCTGTATGGGTTGAAGCAAGCTCCTAGAGCTTGATATGACAGAATTGACAGTTTCCTAACGAGCTTGGGCTTTACCAAGAGTAAAGTTGATTCTAACCTTTACCTCAAGGTTATGAATAATGAGCCAGTGATGTTGCTACTATATGTAGATGATGCATTCTTGACAAGATGAAGAAAATCTCATCATAGATTGCAGAAGAATCTCGCTACAAAGTTTGATGAAAGACCTAATGCATTATTACTTAGGTCTCGAAGTTTGGTAGATCCCAAAGAAGATCTTCATTAACCAAGGGAAGTATGCAGTTGAAATAATGAAGAGGTTTGACATGTTGCAATGTAAATCCATGTACACACCCTTAGAAATGAAGTTGAAGCTCCCAGTATATACCTCGTCAAAATTGGTTGATGCTACTCTGTACAGACAAATTATTTGTCTGGTGATGTATCTAACGAATACCAGGCTAGATATATGTTTTTCCTTGAGTTAGTATCTGGTAGAACCCAGACATGTTCACCTTGATGATGAAAAACATGTGATGAGATACCTTAAGGGTACATTGGATTTTGGTCTATGTTATACTAGAGATCATGAATTTAGATTGTATGGATATATTGATTCAGATTGAGATGGAAGTGTTTCTGATAGAAAGAACACTTCAGGATGTTGTTTCAGTCTAGGGTCAGCCATGACTTCATGGCAGAGTAGGAAGCAATCTAGTATTACTCCCATCACAGTAGAAGCGGAATACATTGCTACATGTTCCACCAGTTGTGAAGCCATATGGCTTCGGATGTTGTTGACATATCTATTTGATCTGGAGAGCAACCATGATTCTATGTGATAACCAGAGTTGTATAAAGATGATGGAGAACCATATGTTCCATGATGAGTCGAAGCACATAGAGATCAAGTATCACTTCATTCATGATATGATGCAGAGGGGAGATTTAAAGATCTAATATGTTGGCACAGATGAGCAAGATGTTGGCCTAGCCTCTGTCTCGTGTAAAGTTTGAGCACTTTCGAGACAAGTTTGGTATAGTCTTAAAGAACCTCCCTCGAAAGGGGGAGTAGTGTTGATGATACTATGGTATCCTGACCAATAGCAGGTAGCTCAGTTAGGATTGTATATCCTAAGGGACTGATCATCCCTAGACAGATCTCGAAGATCCAAAAGGATAGGCTTTCAGAGTACTTGTGCATGTATATGCTATCTTTGGTCAATAGTGGTAGCTCTGTTAGGATTTTTATAATCCTAGGGAATCTTATGATTCCTGGGGAGATCTCAAAGGTCCGATAAGGATGATCTGTCAGAGTACCATGTGGTAGCTTCGTTAGGATTCTATATCCTAGGGAATCTTATGATTCATGGGAAACTCCTTAGGGATTGTCAGAGTACCACAAAATGTTGTTGCACCTCCCTCATTCTGTTGCATATGATGTTGATGTTGTTCCAACCTCGTGCTGAAGATTCCCAGCTTCGTGTTGATGTTGTTGTGATGCCAGCCTAGTGTTGAAGATTTCTAGCTTTGTGATGATGTTGTTGAGATGTCAGCATCATGCTGACTATTTCCAGCTCTGTGTTGATGTTGTTATGATGTCGGCTTCGTGCTGAATATTTCCAGCTTTGTGATGATGTTGTTGTGATGCTAGCTTCGTGTTTAAGATTTCCAACTTCATGATGATGTTGTTGAGATGCCAGCTTCGTGCTGAAGATTTCCAACCTAGTGTTGAAGATTTCCAACCTAGTGTCGATGTTTATGATGCTCCGGCCTTCGTGTTGTGACGTTGTTGTTGTTGATGTTGTATCAGCCTTGTGTTTTTATTGATGATGATTGTTGTTCCTGAGTTTATACTTTAAGGCTGTAAAGTATACCATCAAGGCATTCGTAAATATTAAAAAGAATAATCTTGGAGATAGGAATTAAAAAGGAAGGGTGGAGCAGAATCAGTTTCTCAACTGTCTCTATCTAGCTTCCCACTGTTCTTGGATGCAAATATCTCTTTCAATAGCATCCCATGAACGTTCTAATTCGACCTAGGTAGTTTTTGTTTCGAAGATGGTATTAAATAGGTTCAAGGAAATACTGGTTTGATCTTGAAGGCCAGGTTCAATGTTGGGTTTTCTGCTACTTGGAACAGTCATGGAGGATAAGATTTTATTTAATCGTGAAAGAATTTTAATCAAATTTTACTTTAAACTTTTAAGAAATGAGAATAGGAAAAACAATTTTAAAATTCAAAACCCTAACATAAATACATTCGAGGTCGTTTCCTGGATTTGCAACAATTTTAGAATTATAAAATAACAAAGAAGTACTACAGAAAAATAGGAGGCTTTAATCAAGAAAGAATCTCATATTTCGACAGGTAATAGAGAAAGAAGACAATGTTTCTAATGAAAAATTAAGTATTTAAGGTTCAAATCATTAACAGGTCTCAAAATCACTAATAGCAATTTTAGAGGAAAAGTTGTAAATAATTTGAAATCCAAATCAATCTGAAATATATGCGAGATATTTGCAGGTAACTTCAAATTGATTAATCATTAGAAAAACATTGAAAGAAAAACACAATAAAGCATAGTAAACATGGTTGAAGAACACATAGCTACAAATTTGTAGGATTCAAAATCTCGTTTGTAATGTATATTATGATGGATTGGAAAACTGTTATTACAATCGGCTCTCTCCAAAAATCAAAATCATTTTCTCAGTCTTTAGAAAATACATTTATACATCTTCATCAAAATTTTCTCGTTGGTGACTAACCAACTTCCTAATATTACGGTTACATATATGAATAATGTCAACCGTTTACATTTCCTTTCTGATTTCTAATGATAAAAACTTTTTAAAAAATATTTTTATGCTAGTGTTGAAGAAATTCCTTTCTCCGCTTCAAGACACTAAACACACTTTCCCAAAAATTTCACAAATGTTCTGGGAGCATCTGGTATCTCATTTGCTTCAAACAAGAAAAATCTTTTCTGTAATTCAGGCAAACGATTTTGTATCATCTTCTCTATGAACTTAATAGTTTGTAACCTTAAGTTTGGTGTGACCATCCATTTATTGATTTCAGTGATATTTATTAATTTAATTTTTGAAATCTCTATATTTATTTCCTCCAGCTCTTCTTTGAACTTTAGTTGATGCTTGGCAATATTAATCTCACCTAATAATCCGAGGCAGTCATTTGTTCCGATATTCAAAGAATTTCTTTCTAAGAGATCGAAAATTCCCTGGCAATCATCATTGACATCTCTGGTCAATCTTTTATATTCAGCCAGGCCTGCTTCCCACAGCTTAAGCATTATATATCCTTTAAACTGTTCAGAAATGGATAATTTTTTAATCCCCCTGACTTCTTCCTTGGTTGAGAGGGCTATTGCCTTTTGGAAAGTCATTCTAGACGATTTCGCCTCCCTTTCCTTTTGGAAAACATTTTCCAAGGATTTATTTGTCTCTTGAAAATAATTCTAGACTACTTCTAGATTCAAAAACACCTTTTGTTGTTCTTCTTCTATTTTCAAATATATCCCTAATGCCTGTGTCCTGAAAATTTCAAGTTCTACTACTTGATTAGTAATAGAACTAATTTTATCTTGTAACTGTTTATTTTCTTCTCCCAGCTTTTGTACCTGTGCCTATGTGACCTGTATTATCTGTTTAGCCTCCTCTAAGTTCTTTTTCATTTTCTGAATTTTTTGCATATCTTTTAGTCTAGATTGTTCTAGACCCTTTTGTATTCCCCAACAGATACTTCTCTCAGTGTCTTTTAATTTGTCTTGCAACTGAATTATTGTTTGGTCTCTTTGTTCAAGCATGGTTGTTAAATTGCCAACATAATACATATTTGGTGATGCTATATCACCCATTGTACCTGCTAACTCCGTAGAAAATTCTCCATCTTTAAGCTTCTTTCCATCTATAATGACCCTATGTTTCTTAATCATCCCCTCTCCTCTTGGATGAATTTCCTGTTTCAAGACTGCTCTTATCTTTTTACTGAAAAAGTAATCTGATGAAGGGATTTCATCTCTTGAAATTGGGTCTAGATCACTGACATATAAATCTCCTTCATGGGGGGTTCCATAAGTTGACTGCAATGGAGTTAAGGAGGTGATAGGACTACCGAGCTCTGTTGATGTTGTTCCTCCTATCTTTTCTGGAACATCCTTAATGATTTCTGGAGTTGTTTCCAGCTCTTTTCCCCTCTTTGTCTCTGATTCTTTTGTTTGAGAACCCTCTTTGTCTTGGGACGGTATCTCGATATCCTTCATGTTGCCTTTGGTATTTTCTTTGTCCTGTGTATTAATTTCAAACCCTGGAGGAGGCCCTTCCTGTTCTGGTGGTGGGGTTGAAATTTCACCCTGCAAACTCTTGGGCAGGCAACTTCGTCTATGGCTCTGAAAAGACGCGAACCTGGTCTGTGAGTCAGGTGGCATGACATGTACTTTGTTCAGTACTTCTTGATAATATTTAACATCCTTAAATATATCATCATAAATAGATGTTTCATGTTCATACGCCTTTAGATTACAATGTATAAAATGCCTACTTATTATTTGGTAGGGATCATACTTTCTGTGCTCAATATCTACTAATTTCACTTCTTCTAATGATTCATCCTCTACCTTGGAATGGCCTAACTTTAATAAAGAAAATTTTCCAATATGAACAGGGAAAGATGGCCATGATTTCTTCTGAGCTGCTTTTAATTCTAATCCAACACCGCCCTTTACTATCTGATGGGCTACCTCCCTGCACACCAATCTGTCCAGTAGGAATTTAGGGAGTGCATGAGGAGGAATGGAACAATCGTAAACCCTAATGTAGGAGAAATTCTCCTCAATAAACTAGTCGGCAACTGCTTTAAGATTTTCTGTGATTGCATCAAAAATGCGAGGGGGTTCGCATCCAAAAAATATTATGTGCATAGGAATTATAATAAAATGACAAACCTCATAAAATGCATCTTTAGCATTTTCTTCCCAAAGGGCCAAGTGATATTTATGAATGGGTTCTGGGCAGGAAATATTCCAACTCCAATTCATTAATGGAAAAGGAGTCACATAACAAATTGCATCCATAATGTATGTAGACATATAAAAAGATGTTGGTTGTCCCTTTGATTTTGATGTTTTGTAGTTTAAGACCTCTTTTGTTAGGTTATCTGACAAAATATTATGCCAGTTAAAACCATTTCCTTCTAAAGATTCTTCTAAAAAGGACACCCAATCTACATGAAAATGGCAAGGATCTTTTCTCCCGAAAAGTCTACATAACATAATGACTACATATACCATGTATTCATTCAAGGATGTTGTAGCATAAATCCCATGAGAATAACCTCTAAAATTTGTTGGACACCTCGCCCATTCTCTAATCATATCCGGATATGTCCGGTCTGCCTCAATACATTCTTTTCTCTGAAACTCTGCTAAAAAATCAGCATTAAAAGTATGTTTGGGATTTGGCGAGAGTTTATACATTACTTGTATGTGTTTTGGCCTGAATGAGCTGACGATAGCTCCTTGGTCGTTTAAGATGCTCCTCGGTGGGATATCGACCTTATCCAGAGCCCAACTGATCATATCAGTGTATGCCACGAGCCGCGGGCGCGCGGCGATCTTATGAAGCTCTGACTCAGCTATGTCCCGACAATGATTTTCATAATCAAGATGATCATTCTCAATCTCATACTCCAACAATTCAGAGATTTGAGTCCAAGATTTAATGGAGTCTATAGCATGTGGAGTGGTGTCAGAGATGATATCTCCCTCTTGCGTGTCTTCGTTCTTCTTCGGTGCCTTTTTGGGTGCCATGACTTCTGCGTTTAATTGAAAACTTGTCATAGAAAATGGATGAACGGGCTCATCTTAAAATGAAAACACAGACATTTGAATGTTCATTTTGAATATATTTAAAAATGACAAGATTGACACAGCTTTCACGAATTTAAGGCTTTTAATGCGGAAGATAAATTTCCGAGATACGCATTTAATGTCTGTATTTAGGCGTCTTCGGGTTTTTAAAGAAAATGAGACACTTACTCAATCGAAAAGCGAAACTTGAATAAGCACTTAAAGATTGATTACCATTAATCATGTTTTGAAAAAAGGTTGATTAGTGCTAATCATAGATTAAAGAGAAAAACTTTTCTTTTCGGGATTTCAGAAATCATGATGTCGAGAGGTATGTCGTCGATGAAAAACGATTTCCGAAAATGCAAAATCGCGAAGTCATGATTTTTCTTTAATTAAGACTTAAAAAGTTTTTTGCAAATTAATTAATTGAAATTTAAACTTTTTCGGGATTTCGGGGATCCTGATGTCGAGAAGTGTGTTATCAATGAAATCCGATCTTCGAAATCGCGAAATCGCAATGGTTTTACTTTTTTTTAAAACAAGACTTAACTCATCTTAATTAACTAACTAATCATGATTAAGGCCAAAACAAAATTAGTTTGATTGAACGCGAACTGTAGATCGGGGTTTCGTGATTCGAGATTTCGGGAAACATGATGACAGGAGATGTGATCTCACTGAACCGCGAAACCCAAAATCGCGACATGATTATATTAACCCTTAACCTTTCTTAAAAGGGAATAATTAATCCATGTTTTAATTAAGACTTCAACATTTCGGGAAATCGGGGATCAGGATTTCGCGATTTGATTTGCATCGAAAATTTTGTTTGTAGCAAACCCCGAGTCCCGAAAATTCTTTAAGCTTTATTTTAAAATCATTAGTTTTAAAATTTAACACGTTTTAAATAATTTCAAATAAAAAGCGTCGGGGGTCTTATAGTTTTGTAAGCATTTGTCCATTTTATTATCCGAATAATTAAAAACTTTAAGAAAAGGTATCGTGTGCTTAGGATTGATAATGAAACTCGTGTTTTGTGAAAAGCCGAAACCCGACAAAGAAAAATTTAGGCCTTAGGGATAAAAATTTAAGAATTGTTTCAACAATGATAATGTATTAGTGTTATACTAATCCATGTTGATGCAGATGATGATGATGCCATTCCAACTCCTTGTTGTGGATGATGATATCGATGATGAGAAAAACTTCTAATGATTTATAGATATGCCAGACATTGTTCCAGATGTTGATGTTGTTGCCCTCTCTCTCTCCTGATGATGTTGTATTGAGCTGTGTCTATAGAATACCCTTCTTGTTAAGGGGGAGTG